>CAKNXH010001664.1:0-30170 GCA_932178445.1 Andricus quercusramuli | reverse complement strand
ATAAGAATTCAAAATATTTCAATTAGATTTCATAAGGTTTAAATCAGATTTCAAGACTGGTAAGCCCCTTGAATTTATAGTCCACAGGACACATATCGTCAAATGACTTTTATAATGGAGTTAAGAATTTATTTATTTTTTTTATCCTAAGGATAAGTTTCTCCTGATAGGACAATTGACTGCCAATTGCCTCCTTATTTCTCTGAGAACTTTATTACGATGAGCTCTACTTTGGGCAGGAATCTGATAAAGGTGGAAAATATTGAGAGGAAGCACATTAGGCTTCCCGGATTGCCGACAAATTCGCGCGCATGTTCGCCGCGAAGTTGAGATTGCAAAATGACGTGCAAACTGAGGGACGCCCTCGACCGCCCCCTGGCAATACGGTAATCACTATAATTACGTATCGAGCCCTTATATTAATATCCCCCAGCTACATCTCTCTTCTCGCCTATTCGTTCATTTCTTGCTTCATGAAAACACCATTTTTGCGACCTTTCACGCGAACCAATAAATATGGATTTATTCGCGCGCGAACGTTCGACATCCTAATGAGAAGCGGGAGAAAGCTTTAATTTTTGTACCGTATTAACAACTACCTGAAACCTTTCACGCGCCAAGAGTCTAAAGTCCAAAATTTGTGTGTAAGGGCCCTTAAAATTTCAATCTTCAGAATTCTCCGCTGGACGAACAAACAATCCTTCGGTGACTACTTTTTATTACTTCCGAGTATCTCCCTTCTTGAATTTTTTAAAAAGAAATAAAAAGAAATGCTCACACGTAAAACAGCTTTAAAAAAATCTTCCTTCACCAGACGGTTTTAGGGTTGCGTTTGTTGAATAATTTGACAGATAGTGGAGGACAAATGGAGTTTCGATTCCCCCCACTTTCAGTTTCTTTTTCGTAGTGATTATATATGTGTGTATTAATTGATACTTCTTTCCTTTTACGAGTTTTGAAGAGTCTTGCAGAACTATTGCAAACAAATTGTAAATTTCGAGAAAGAGTGACGCCAAAGTTCGCTTATATTTTGGACCTCCCTCGCGACCTGATGAAAAAATATATTACAGGTATCAAATTACTCGTCATTTAAAACTAAAGTGAGCATCGCTTTTCGTTTTTTAACAATTCCAAAAAATTACCCTTAATTAGGGGTTAAGAAGACCCAAAAAAAATAGGAAATACCACTAATTATAAAATCATTTTTTCTTGATTGATAGAGGGTTGATGTGGGTTAAAAATTCACCCTTTTGTTAGGTTTACTTTATGAAAAAATTATATTGAAAATTGATTTTATAATAACTGGTATTCCCTAATTTTTAATTTTTTGGGGGTCTTCTCAACCCCTAAATAGGGATAATTTTTTGAAATATTTGAAAAACGAAAAGCGATGCTTACTTTGGTTTTTAATGAGGAGTGATTTGATACCTGTAACAAAATCTTTCACCAGGTCGCTAGCGAGGTCTAAAAAATCGGCGAAAAAATAGCCTACTTTTTGGCGTCACTCTTTTCGTTGGTACCCGACGACACCGAACAACAGAGCTTGGAAGCTCGGCGTACTACCGCCTGAGCCACCAAGGCTCTCTCGAGGCATCATATAATCTTGAAATCTGAATGAGTGAAAAGCGTAAGTTATTTAGAAACACTGTTAAATACTTATTTCACTTAAATACCACACTAATAAATAAAGAAAATTAGTGGAAGAGGGAAGGATTAGTAATATTTATTTCTTCAATAGTTATACTTCAGAGAAAATAATATATGATAATAGATTTTAACATTTTTTTAAATAGAAAAATTAAAAATCTAAACGTCTTTATAATCATAGAAAATATTATACCTGCGTCTACCGAATCTCGGTGAGCCTAGCCCAGATTTTCAGTTTCTCCACGAAAAATTCGTCGCGTGATAAGCTTATCAACTTTAGATAAGGATCTTTAAAATTTAACTAATTTAAATTTCAGAAAGTCAAAAAATACTTTTTTTGAATTATAAACATATTCAACTGGCATATATCTAAATTTGAAGAATATTCCAAACACCTTTCAATAGAAGTATTCAAAATTTAATAACTTCAAATTTTAAAATTCTTTATAAACACAGTTTTAGGAAACTATCCAACTTCATACTTAATTATTACAAATTCAATAATTTTGTATTGAAATGTTTAGTATTGTGGAATTAAAAACTGAAAGCTTGCAATATATAATTGAATTATAGAATGTTATACTCAGAAATTAATAAAACTTCAAATTGAATCATTAAAATTGAACAATTTTAAATGAACGTTCATTTGCATTAAGGAATATTTTTTACCACTCGAAACAATAAGGATTAAAAATTGAATCCTTTCAAGAATGAAAATTTAATTTTAATTTTGCTGAATGCAATTTTAAATTGTCCAATATTAATCCTTATGCAATTTACAATTCTTATATTTTATACGAATATTTGTTAAGACTCCCGATTTTTAATTATTCAATTTTGAATATGCTAAAAATGTTCTAATTCAGAATCTTCAGAACTGGTTAGCATCTATATGTCACTTTCGAAGGCTTTGGTTTAAATATATTTTATCTCAAATGCATGTAATTTCACTTTGTTAAATTAAGAACGCTGCGATGTTTGAACTCATTTTGCTTTGAACGCTGCATTGTGAATAATTTAATGTTGAATGTTGAAAATTTTATTGTGTAAAGCTTTAATCAATCAATTACAAAATTTTCAAAAGTTTTTCATTTGAATTTAATAAGTAGTTTCATAATCTTACGGTCTGTTCGCACTAGGGAGGTAGAATCTAAAAAATTCAGAAAATATTTTACGTAACACTCGGAAGCTCCTTATTTAGAATCTACAAACTTGTTTATAGAGAAACACAAGCTGTTTTCAGCTTCAAATTTGCTACAAACGATATAGATAGTTGACAACTATACATTAGGAATTGTGAATGTTTTTCTAATTATCAATCCAGCAGTCCACACAGTTGTCAACCGTTTGCAGTGTTTTTATCGAATTATATTCTAAAAAAGCTTGAGGTTTTTTATCTTATAAAATTAAATCGAAACCTATTTTAGTAACCTGAAAGTATTTTAAGTAAAGGATTCTTTGGCAGCAGTTGGGTTGTTTAATGACTAGTTTGGTAGAAAAGGTGGCAGGCTGCTCAATCGAATTGACATATCCAATTGGCAGTTGGAGAAATTAGATTTTCAGGAGTGAATTGGCAGTGCGTCAAGGAGAATCGAGGGCGGACAAATTCTGATATTGGCCGTTATAGATGCCGGGAGATGAACAATTAACGAAGGGGTGGTTCTGACCCGCCCAGGACGCCGTCGCCAAAGGGCTCGTCCTGTCGATCGTCGGATCCTGTCAAATATTGGTGAGGGACCTCCTCAAAATTTTAAATTACGGGGGGTGGATCCTCAACACCTTTCAACCACCGATAGATTGGCAGGGTTGGTATTAACCACATTTCTCTACACAAAGAAGGACCATCAATACAAAATATTTTCCTCAAACAATTTATCTAAATTAGTATTATATGCCAAAAGGTACTTAATTACAATCTCTATGCGTGATAAACTTCTGCACCAGAATTCAAGTTTGAAAATGGTTTCTGAATGGCAGACATAACCAGACTAGAATTACTGTCATCGGTTTAAGTAGAGGTTTAAGCTCCTCTTCAAATTTCAACTCTGCAATTTGAGTTTAAAACAGCTTTCAGTGATTTTATAGAATCGATTCTTCATATCGTAGGAACTAAAATTGTGGTAAAGTTTTTGGAATATTTTTTTTTCTATTTTCATAGAGAAGTTAGGATAATAACTGGTATTCAAAAAATCAGTTTCGTTTAAGTTTGACGCTTGGTGGTAAGGTTTCCTTCACTGTGATTTGTTAAGATTTCCATAAACTTGGTCAGTTATTAGACTTTCAGGAATAGATAATAGATTTATCGACCATTTGTTCAGAGTTTTGACTACCTAAAATTACTTTGCATTACCCTAACATTATAAGAAAAAAAGATTACGGAAATATAGCAATCAAGTATTCAACTTCAGAAGTGCAGAAAGCAAATGTTTTGAGAAACGAGCCATTACCTCAAGATACTCAGTATCCGTTGAATGATGTCCCTGTTGGGGAACACTCGTCATGATCATCGTATTCTGAGGATGTGGTTGTGGATACTGATAAGCGCAATTCATCTTGTCAGGTGTCTCCGAAAACTTGCAAAAATCCACGAACCAAGCACAGATCGATTCACTAATGCAAAACTCCACTCTTCGCAGCACGAATCCACTCCATGAACTAAAATCCTATTCCATCAGGAGTCAAGTTTCGGGTTTCTCATCCCTGGGCACTATCAGAAGGAGTCTCCGGCCAACGAAATGGCACTAATTGTAAGCATCGGAACGTTTCCTCTTTCACAAAGCACACCTCGTCGCAGTATGTTTCCAACACTTCGATGAAACAATGTGAACAAAGTACTTATCATGCCTGAATGATCCCCCTCCACTGTTCTCCGGCACGAGCCATTCCCACCGCAAGAAAAAGCACTCAACTGTTATGTGCTTCGTGCAGCTTAACACCATCGATCGTAGCGATGGTGCAAGGAACACGGAAGGAGAAACAATTAAAATGGTGCGCCTCTCGGCGGGCAACAATTATAACTGAGGTTTTTCGTCCATCCGTGGCAGCACCCGGCGAAGGCGGATCTTCCCCTTTACTCGTATGGGTTCTTCTTTTGTGTGTGTGTACGCGCGTGCGAAGGAGAAAGAAAGCAATAATGTATGTGAATGTATTCTGCACACATGTGAAGGAATACATAAACAAATTTAAAATTGTGTGTAGGAAGCTGGTGAAAGTGGAGATGGTATGGGTGAGAGAAGAGTGCGTGGAGGATTCAAGTTGCGAGTATGTTACCAACGGAGAAGGTGTTGTTGGTGGGGTACGCAGCCCGCCCTCGCCGTACGGGGCCGTCTTCCCATACCCCCGTTGAAGCGATCGTCTAATCCGCGTGGCAACCCCAACCACCCTCTCTTCTCTTCCCCCCACCAAAAGCCCTCTTGCTCTCGGCCAATTAAAATCTTCCGCGATCACGTGGCGCCCTTTCCGGGTCACTCGGGACGAGTCTTCTTCGTTCTACTCCTTTTCGCGGCCGTGTATGAAATCAGACACGGAAGATAACAGTCCCCAGTTTCTGATTATTTTATTACAGGTTTTATCACGTTTTTGAAAAATTAATTAAGGGCAGGGTCTGTGAAAAAAAGATTTGAGTACTAAAATCGGACCTGTCCAACATTGGGGTTGTAAATCTGACACGGAAGATAACAAATGATCAGTTTCTGATTCTTACATTTCATGTATCTCTTCCTTCATTCAATAAATTTCGATCATCTTGAGGTGGCGGAGTTTTGCTTCGATTAATATAGAAGTTAAAAATCGTCGCATGAGAATTAAGCAAATGGAAATTTTCAGTATTTTTTTTAATATTTAGAGGCGGAAAATTGACAACTTATTAAGTAATCTCTAATGGAATGTCTAAGAAATCGAACGGTTCATCATGGTAGAGTTGTGAGGTACAAAATTTGGCATAAGGTATTATCAGGATGAAGTAATTTTCTTAGGAGTTTTTTCAAATTGGGAATATAGATTCATTAAAGTTCTATATATCGGTGTGTACAATTTTAGAATTTGTTGCCATTTCGTTTTTGAAGAATAGCCCTGAAAGTATGGAAGACCAGAAAGGTCGAGAAGGTTAGATACTAAAACAGTTAACACATATCAGTTAATAGACGTGAAGCTGGAGCGTTTTCAATTGTCTTGCGTGTTTTTTGCATATGGATAGCTCTTTCTATGTGTTCATCCTGATAATACCTTATAACAGTACAGGCTGGCAAATCAAACTTCAGAAAAAAGATCCAGCCAAAAATTATATTTTCTTCATATCTCGGTCGAAGGTACGCACTTTCGGCATCAATTTTAAGGCAAAAAGCCTAAGATTTGTGCATTGGAGAGATTACACGCACGCCCTCTGCAACAGCGGGAGCAAAAAATTCCATCGTGCACACCGATCAGAGATGCCAATGTGGGCGCCTTGAGCTACTACTGCGCTTGCATTAGGGTCGCGCGCTGGTTGGCCACAGTTGGCGCGGAGTTTGAAGTACACTAGAGTCCCTCTATAGCAGCTGTCTTGGTGGTACCCTTAATCAACAACCATGCTATAGAGGGACTCTCCGAACCGTTCTTCTTCTCCTTCTTGCTTGTGGCTTCTTATAGCGCCGAACCCCTTGGACCGCCTTATCTGTTGTAGAGTAGCTGTATTTGGAGTTTTGTATCGATCAGATGCCTTGTACGTGTTTCGTTGAGAAATAGTCAAAATCGAAAAATGGAACTCGATTTTCTATACTTCCTGAGTAAAAATCATAAGTATCAATCATTGACTTTCGAAAGTATCAAAAATGTATGGTAAATAAGAAGATCCCATATTTCAAATATATTGAAATAGTATAGATAAAGTATATCCAAAGTATAGCTCAAGTATAGCTCAAGTATGTCTGAAGTATATAGCTGGAAAATAGCTGAAGTATGGGATATACTTCATCTATACTTAAGTGTAGCTGAAGTATAGATTATACTTCATTTATACTTAAGTATGGCAAAAGTATTGGGCATAGAATTGCACTCATTTGTTCTTCAAGATACCCTAGCAACGTGATAAAACATAATGTATCATGAATGACAGCTCGTCCAAAAAGTCAGAAAGTCCGCGATTCAAGTGATTTCGTGAGTCAAATATATGTTTTGAATATTGTTCGTAAGGATGTACAATATGCAACGGATATACAATGGACTACTCATATGACTCTTATGTCATATACATATATTGGTAAGAGATCTAGAATCTTTGAATAAACACAATATTAATAGCATAAAAAGGTTTAATAGAATTGTTATTTAGGTGAAATGTTTAGTGTTTAATTTCATAATGTTGAACAATTCATGTTACAATTATAACATTTTACTGATTTTAGAATTCACAAACAATATTCTTTGAGATTGTGAAAATCAAGATTCTGGACCTCTATTTTCATGTATTTCAGATAACTGATTATCTCCCATCAGCTATAATACGGCTATACCTACTATAGCCATACTGTTCCTATAGTTTAGACATAATCTTCATACTTGAAAGATATACTTGAGCCATACTTTGACTGAACATCAGCTATACTTTATCTATACTTCAGTTATACTGCAGCTATACTTCTCAGATATTCTTTAAAAATACTTCCCCTATACTTCAACTTTACGTTGTTATACTTTACCTATATTTGAGCTATACATCCACTATACTGCATTCAAACATACATGAAGTATGGGATTGTCTCAAATGCCATACTTTTACTATACTATCCGAGAGATCACTCCCATACGATTTCACAGATGTTTTCCTAGACCAATCCCATACCAACAGTTTTTTACTCGGATTGGTGATTAAAAAGTAGAGATACAATTTTATGATATTTATCGAAATCAATCGGTTTTTATTCATTATTATTGTAATACCATCAAGCCATATCCCTTTCGGGGTAGGCGTGACTTGCTTAGTTGTAAATAGTAGTGTGTAGGTGGGTATATAGGCATAAGGTAGATAGTTATATAGTTGTTAGGTATAGATATTTTAGATTGATCTGAAATTCTCGTGTTATTTATTTAAATGACACGTTCATTCCGCAACATTGAACCGACCCAGGTTACTGATCAATCTCTCTAGCGATCAACCCAAGTGAAGAGCCTCACAAAATTGTTATGTGTGGTCCCCCACTTGGGCCCATTAGTATCCAAGGTCCTTGTTTCAGGCGGCATTCACTCTATTGTCACTCTGTTTACAAACTATTTGTCAACACATTTTTCTGTCCTGGCATACTGCTCTAGCTTCCTTCACGTCTATGCATTTTTTCATGCGAACTCTCGTGTTTCTATGGCTTCTTATGTCTCTTCGGATGAGTGTCTCATTCACAGATTCTAACCATCCTTTCGGCGGTCTACCTCTGGGCATTCTGCCATTTACTTTACCTTTATACACTTGTTTGGTCAGTCGTTCATCTTTCATTTTTCAAGATGACCGAAACATCTTAACTGATTTCTTTCCCATGTGTCAATGACATTCCCCTTTACATCCAACAAAGTAAGGTACCAGTGAGTTTCTTGGGATTTCTACGTTGACGCAGGGTGCTCACTTTTGCTTGAATTCATATCCTGCTGAAGAAACAATGAATAACTGAGCGCTCGCGCATGGAGCCGTCCACGTGTGACAGCGCGCGGCGCTGCAATTCCTCACTATATAATATATAGAGGATTCTCATTGAGCCATAAAAATATAAGATGGTGGAACCTCTGTGGGAATAACAGTGCTGGTATAGCCCTATAGTTTGTACGTGTTTCTAGAATTGTTTTTGTTTTTTGAAAATATAGAGTATTTAGCAAAATTTTCAGGAGATGTGAAGACCCGATACATCCAAATAATTGAAAAAATCGAAAATTGTTATCTGTATGCTCTGAAAGATGAAGATTTAAGTGAAAATGTCAGTGCAGTGCCTTCCATCACTATAGTGAATATATTGTCATACTTTATTCAATCACACAGTTCTTAAAACATAAACTCTCGCATAAACTATTTTAAAGCATATAGAAGTTTGGACCTAGTAGTAGTAGACCCTGGTAACTGCAATTATATCACATTTTGTAAGCTTATGACAGGTACATTCATGCAATCATGAACGAATTTTTTCAAATTTCTATTTCAAAGACTTCTATGCTTCTACCATCTAGATGGATTAATAATCACATATATATCAAGGAAAAAATAAAACAAGAAAGGTTTGTCCACTTTTCGTGGATACTTTGGCCAGAAGTCGTAAAACACATCAAAAGCTACAAAAATAAAATCTAAGGAAACTGATTCCAAATCTGACGTCAGAAGTCCAAAAAAAGAAATGGCCGATCTAATATATAATGTTTTGAAATACTCGTCCGCCATATTGGATTCGCTATTTTGTTTTTTGAAATTATGACTTCAGATTTGAAATCAGCGCTCTCGAAAACCCCTAGATACCACTTTTGAAATAGATTAATCAATTTTTTGAAATACTCGTCCGCCATATTGAAACTGCTATTTTGTTTTCTGAAATTCTGACGTCAGACTCGGAATCAGCGCCCTCAAAACCTCCTAGATACCGTGTTTCAAGTAGATTCAATAATGCGTTTTTGAAATATTCGTTCGTCATATTAGATCCGCCATTTTGTTTTTGGAATTGTGACGTCAGATTCGGAATCAGCGCCTTCAACAATCCCTAGATACCACGTTTGAAGTAGATTTAATAATTTTTTGAAATACTCGTCCGACATATTGGATCCGCCATTTGAAATTTGTAGTTTTTGACATAAAATTTGAAATAAGCGTCCCCAAAAACCCTTGTATACCAAGTTTTAGATGAATCCAACGTAAAATCGAATTTTATCTACTTCTTATGGCTCCTGACCCACTGTGATATAAAAAGGAACTTTATTATTTGAACGAACCTTCAACATATACTTTATAATCTTAAATATACCTACGTAAATTATGAAAGGAACATTCATTTTTGAATAAAACGTGAAATTTAATTTTTAAGATTGTTTGCAAGTCACCATTTTAAATCTTGCGTGCCATGTAGAGTAAATCTATGAATGTTCATAATTTTTGCGATAATTTTAGTTGGTCATCCCGGATTTTTCTCGGTACTTGAAATTCCAGGCTGATTCGCGGCTTTCCCGGTCAGTGGCCACCTTGAGTATATTATGTATTTTGTGAATGATCTTATTTCAGATTCCCTACAGTTTTATTTATGATGTCACATTTCATTAAGGAAATGAAAACTAGAGTTGATAAAAAATAAAATTAATACTTTTGATATATTCTAATCTACAACTATATTACTTGGGTGTAAATAACCCCACAGCTTGCTCTATTAAAAATGATTACATTATATCCATAAAAAAGTATGTATTTTTATCTTCAGATTTTTAGAAAAATCAGTTATCATATATGGAATTGCAGTTATATTTTTTCTCATTTTCAGATGCGATTACTACACTATCGTGTAATATATTTATACAGGGTTTTGCGATGATAAATTTATTTATGCAAAGCTTATCAAATCAAAATATTGTAAAACCAGTGAATTGGCTTACGTATAGAGTATTCTTCTGTACAATTTAATATCATGTCGAGTTGATTTAATGTTGCTTAACAATATTTTTTTCTCACTTTGTGTATTCAAATAAGTATGTATAGACTATATAGAGGATTGTTGCGTAGATTCGTTATGACGTCCAAAATATTGCTTATACTAAATAATATAGTTAACAACCCTCGTAACAACCTGATTCTATTTGAAATGGTAAAATCTCATCACTAATTCAAATTAAGGGGAAAATATACTTGATAACCATATTATAATTATCGAGGGATTCTTGTAATGCTCTCTATTAAAACAATGCCCTTTGATAAGCAACAACTGGGTTGTGTTAACAAGCATTGTGCTACATACAGGGAAATTAATTCCAAACCGGGTAAGTTAAGTGAAGTTATTAAGTTGTCAGCGCTTTTATGAATTGCTCGTTTAATAGATGGGAATATTAGGCAATACCACTTGGTGATATTACGTGCATAATAATGCGACATTAGCGGGACCACTATGTAGAATGTCGACGCTACTTTCTACCTCGGAGACTGGATTCTGATAGGTCAGCGTGTCACGCCATTGCGTGATCGTGGAACCCTTTCAAAAAGAGTATGAGTATATGATAATACTTGTTTAAACTATGCACACTTTAAATATGCATTATATGCCTCATCTGAATACGAAATCATTTTCAGTATGCATGCAATTAATATTCGCATCATACCAACGCGGACTATAATTTCATTCGATGCCCACAATCTTTATTAAATTACTCGATTGTATATTTCGTAATTGATTCGTTTCGAATTCTAATGAAGCCACTTTCTTCCACCTTCTTTTTGAAATAATACATTTTTTGTTTATGTGAATAAGATGCAAGGATGGAGAAATAAAGAATGCACGGATTGAAAATGAAAATTGTATAGCTTTAAATTCATCATCCTGAATAGAGACACCAGTTTTCTTTATCAGTGCACAGATCAGTTAAATATAAAGACGCTCGTCATGTTTTAGCTGTAATTTTCAGAGTGAGATAATCTTTATAATTTCACTCGCTGCGAAAATAAACGTTCATTGAGCAAGATTATCTGTCCCGAGCTAAGAGGTGTGACGTGCTGTGAAAGTAATTACATATCGACATGGAAAATCTAATTTGTACCATATTGATTAAACCATAAAGAAGCGATGTCTTTAGAACAATAGAAAGTTCTACTGACATAATACAGTCTTCATCGTAGATAATTTGTGGATAAAATTTCTGATCACGTTAAAACCCTCATTTTATGAAAGAAAGGAGATGTTTTTTTCTGCCAGTGTGGACGATGTGCTAAATGGGTGTAAGTAGTTGGATCACTGAATGAATAAATGAATGAAGCGATCGTGCAAGATCGAGGCTTGGGTGAGCGGATAGTCGATGAATGGATTCTTATTCTTTCGTCAACTATTCTCATCGGCCTGTAACTTGATACAGTGGGAACCGTGTGATTTCCATTCATTCTTTCGTTCATTCACTAGAATGTTGAGGAAGGACCGAAAGGATTATTTCAAGACGCTGAGGGTGCCCCGATCTTAAAGATGCCGACATCTTCCCACAGGATAAAACAAAAATGTAACGCGTAAGTTCTTTCGCAGACATTCCTCGAGAAATTCGCACGAGTCTGCATGTCAAAATTTCAATCGATTAAAGGTACTGTCTATTATCACGAAATTTTCCGTAAGGTTAATCGCGATCAAGTACAGCGAAATTCCCGTCATTAGAACAAACTGAAAATGGGTTAAATTTCGCAAAGCCAGACATTACGTCAATGAAAATTGATTTCTAAACAGAAAATATTTTTCTAAATGTGACTTATAGTAGAATTATTTGATATAAATTCGAGGTTGTACGAATTATATATATTAAATGTAATTAAGTCATATGAATTCATTTTAACTTACTTTGAATTCAACCATGACATTTTGTGAAATTCTAGTTAAATATCAAAGGAATGATCCATGGTTCAGCTAGCAGCATGTGTTATGTTCCTGTAAGAAAACTGAATAGCTACGATTGTGAAGGTTCGAATATCAACGCGGGAGAGTAAAGAAGAAAGAGCTTTTAAAAAATTGATCTTTTGATTCATGGATATGTGAATATGTTTTTTCCAATGCCTTGTCTCGTTCTCCATAAGATTCTGATTAAAGTTTGATGCCAAAAGGTTAAATCAATTTTTTAATTGTGGTCGAGAATGAGAATATTTTTTGAATAGAGCTTCATAATCTACATACTTGAAAATAGATTTTTGATATATTAACCATTTTTGTTACTTGAACAGAACGTAGACGAAAAATATGTTCCTGTGTACTTTCGAGAAACCACAAAACGAGAATAATGTACACCATCGCAATAATTTTCTTATTCATGACATGGAATTCCTTCTCGAGCTATATTTTAACCCTCGGATCGACTTTTTTACCATTTCCCGGTGAAACGAACGTTTCCGTTTCCGGACGGAAAGCAGAGGGTTCTCGAAGGTTTTGCACATTTGTCGTGATTCGATGTCCTTAGCTGAAGTATTCTTGATTTCAAAAATCAGGGGAAAAGATTCAGTACTGTGCTTCTTCGGAAAAATCCCTTTCTTAAAAACTGTGAGATCTCCACACATTATTTTTGTTATCAATGTTATTTCCTTAACATTTGGAGGTTTGCATAATTTTATTAGTTCGAAAATACAACAAATACCTATAATGGAGATGAAATTGAACGATTCGAAACCCATGTTCAGTGTAATGTAGGCTTAATTTGAGCTCAAGAATCGTCATAATTTCATGGTAGTTTAGACCTACATGGAACTAAAGAGACAAGAAGACTTGACTTGAATTTAGTTCAAAATAAGTCTGAATTTCGTTATCAGTAAAAAATTTCTAAAAATAGACTTTATTGGCTTGAACGTACATGCAACTGAATTTAAGCCTAAGCTAAAATCAGCCAGTTTTATTGTTACAATACTTTTTTCCTGTTAGGGGTCTTGCCCAAATTACGTAACCTTTGGGGTGGGTGAATGTTTCGTAGAGGGAGGACATAGTGAAAACCATTTCTTGCGTAAGATCAGAGTAATTTAGTGCATATAGCAGTACTTATACATTAAAATGTTGATTTTCTCCTCTCGAGAGAATAATCTCGTCATTATGCCAAATATTTTCTAGAATTTCTCATAAGATTTAATAATACTCACTGATGAGGGCCACCATTGTGTGCCGAAACGATTGAAATAACTTTACTGTTTTCAATTCACCTGATCCTAAAGCCAACAACGTACATCAAGAATTTCTAAAAAAAAATTTGGAGGGTCATTACAATCCCCAGTGATTATTACCAAGTAAAATTAGTATTAATATTAGCTGTAATAATCATGAATTCACGGAATAATACGTTAATAATAAGTATTTCATTTTACAAATGTACACTTTGATTATTTTTTTAGGACCTAAAATGTTGCGTAGTCCGACACTTTATTTTCAAAATAAATTCAGTTTTATAACTGAATATTTAAAAAGTATTAAAAATGAACTTTAATGTTTATTTGAACTATTATTCTTTAGTCTATGAATAATCAAAAATTTTATTTATTTCTCAAAAGCTTCACAGTCATACTTCTTTCTTGAGAATTCACATTTTCGGGTTCAAAAATTGAACTGTTGTATAAGAAATTCGTATTTCCTGCTCGAAAGTTGAACAGTTTGGCGTAAACTCAACTATTTTGTCAAGAGTTGAACTACTTTGTTACGAAATTATTTTTTTTAGTTAAAGATTCATCCTTTCAATGAAAATATCATTTCTTTATTTAGAAATTTCATTATTTTATTAATCATTCTGTATTTCCTTGATTAAAAATTAATTTTTGCACTGAAAACTTAACTTTCACACATCGGGTTGAAAATTCATCGTTTGGAACTGAAAATTCAATTATTTGATTAAAAAGCCATGTATTTTGTTGAAACTTCGTTTTTTTTTTGTAGAAAATCAATTTTCTCGTTCAAAATACAACTGTTAGGTTAAAAATTAATCCTTTTTAGTTGAGGATTCTAGTATTTTGTTGAAAGTTCGCATTTTTTGGTTCATTGAATATTCTAATGTTCTGTGGAAAATTCGTCTTTTTGGCTTGAAAATACAAGACTTTGCTAGAAAATTAAACCATTTGTGAGAAGTTTTTTTTTCAATTAAAAATTAATTTTTATATGAAAATTTAAATATTCAATTTTGGCTTTAAAATTTATATTTTTTTTAACAAATGTAACTATTTAGTAGAAAACTGATAAAAAATATTGAAAATTCAACTATTTGGTTAAAAATGTATGCTTTTTGTTGTGAATTCGTCTTTTTTAGTAAAAAATTATTCTTTTGGGTTAAAAGTTCATGTAAATTTAACACTTTAGATGTTATTTGTTTTCTTTATTCAGTAAAAAATCTTTTTCAATTGAAAATTGAACTTTTGTTGGAAATTAGTCTTTTTCATTTGGAAGTTTATCTCTCTTGGTGAAAATTTATTTATTTTTTTGTTAAAAATGCAACTGTCTGGTTGAAAATGATTTTTTTGCAGTTGAGGATTGAACTATTTGGTTGACAATTCATCTTTTTTTAATTCAACTGTTTTTAATTTAAAATTGAAATCTGCTCTTGGTTAAAATGTCAACTATCATATTATTTGTTGGAACTCATCTTTATTATAGAAAATTCTATTTCTTGGTTGAAAGTTGAACTCCATACTTTGTTATTCATGAAAAACAGTAAGATCTGACAAACCCCCACCCCCTCCCCTCCACCCAAATTGCCTTGCCTTGTTTCTGGATGATCCCTACATAAATTGACGAGAAAAACCTGGTCGGTAAAAATTAGGTAATATAGGGGGGAGGGAGTTAAAACTTACGGACCCTCACAAGGAAGGTACCTGGTTCAAAATTTCAGAAAAAAAATTCACGTAATTTATGCACGGCCCGTTAGGTAGTGAGAAGTGCGTTACCATGCACAGAAAAAAGTCTTGTTTTTTGTACAACTTAATTTAAGCCCGTTATTGAACTTGAAGCTAGATTTAAGGTCATCGTTTATATTTAATAAAGACCGTAAGCCTCATGTCTTGTGTTCAGAGAAAGAGCTCTTTCTCTTAACACAAGACTGATTTTCATAATTCAAAACATTTTTTCTGAGTAATTGCCAGTCAAGTGTCAAGGAATTTGTGTGATTTTCTTACAGTTTCGAGTTTAAAAAGTAAAAACAACAAATAATCTATTTTTCATATTATTTTTTACTAGCAGTTACAGGAATGGAGTGCTGATTTACGACTTATTTCTTGAAGTCAGACTTGAGAAGTCGATTAGTCGGGACGCCACCCTGAGAAAGTTTAAAGTTTTAATTGCAGCGAGTTTAGAGGGAGGCTATTATTCTTTCTCTCCGCGGTAAAAGCGCGTAACAGCTTCACCGCGGTCCGCGACTGGCCTTCTCTCTTTTTCCCCCTTAATCTTTATCTCGGTTACCACATATATCCGTCCTTGTCTTCTAAGACTCGAACAGATATAATAACAGAGCGCGTCCATCCGCGCTTAAAAGAAACGACCGTTCGTTTCTTTTCGTCCGTCGGTCTGTCCGTCCATCCATGCCCCGTGTCTGGCAGTTTCATATCCACAAGCCAAGTTGGGCCTGACTGGCCCGATTTTTCATCTCTCTGCCTTTTTTTCTGATACACGTACGTCGTACATGCCCCTTTTTGTTGGTCGCGATCTCATTAATCTTAGCCATAACGCGACGCGAGGCCAGTCCGTATAATTTTTTGGAAAAGCGTCAGGCGCCACCTGGCCGGATGTAGAGATATCCATCTGCCTAAAGAGGCAGATTGCCATGCACTCGATTACACCCCTCGATTACACCACTCGATCCTTCGAAAATTAGGATCCTCTTTTTCTCTCGCGCCCTCGATTATACACTCTAATTAATCAGCCATCTAACACATTATATATTCTTTCCTCTATAACATGTCTATATATTATGTGAGAAGCGTCGCAGCTCGCGCACAATTTTAATTGAAATGTCAGCTTCGCACTTTTTACGGCTAGATTTTATCCACCGTCTTTGACACTGCCGGTCTTTAATCATTCCGAAGTTCGTGCATGCAGTATTTGCAGAGTTAATTAAGCAAGCGGGAAAAGTTGGATAGTCTCGAAGATCATTCTCTGATAAGCCAATTTGGTTATCTCATTAAAGCTTTTATTGAACCCCTTCACTTAATTAAAAATGTTTCGCACAAAGTTGAACGCCATCTTTTAATTAATGGTTATGAGTTCTGGTACTCGTAATCGAATCGAATCGAAGTAGAAATTGCTTTGAAAATTTATTTTTATTGAGGAGAATTTGTTTCGAATTAATTTCAAAGGGATAATTTATCTGCAACTGAGAAAAAGATATAAGTTTCCTAACAGAAAGTTAATAAATACAATTCAATTTTGTCTCTATGGGTAGTAGATATTTATCCAAGAGAGGAAAGCGAGACATTTTACAGTTATCTTTATTTTTGCATACCTTCATTGGGATTCGAACCCACAACAATGTGCTCACGCAAGAATGTTACCATCTGACCTACACTATTTTTATTTAGAATTTAATTTGAAATTAAATTTGAAAAAGATCAAGATTCGCCGATAAATACAACAAAAAAGCTACCAATAATCCTAATTTGGAATAATCATGTATTTTGGAACTTTTTTGGACTGTCGGCGCAATTCAGAAGAAACAGATGTTCATACATCTTTCAGGAATCTTCAATATCTTAAATAATTTTTAAAATATTACTTGTTTCGTTTAAAAAACGAAAAATCCAGAGATGACATAAATGGTTAAGTTTTTGAAGCTGAACAAGATATCGGAAATATGTTACTACAGACTTATAATTAAAATTTGATATAAATCGGTTGGATAAGATTAGGCTGCAGTGGTGAGCAAAGGTGATTTTTATTTCAAGAATGCATTTTTTATCTAAACATTTTGCCTAATATTTGACCTAGAAATTTATGGCTGCATGTTCTCGATTTGTATTTTAGGAAAATACGATAGCTTTATTAACATAAACCTGTAGTTAATAATATTTTATGTCAAAAAATCGATTTTTCTCTTTTTTTCATCACTAGAATATAAATCCTAATCTATCGAACTGATTGGTACCAAATTTTAACGAGAAGTGACTAGCAAAATATTTCTGATGAAACCTGCAGGAATTGTCGATATCTTGAATAGTTTTCAAAATTTTACGTATTCAGTATTTTCAAGACATATATATTAAATTAAATCAAAAGTTTAACATATTCACATATTATTTCTTATAATGTATTATATGACTAATGTCTTACAATTGATCATTTATATGTAAACAAATATTTGTAAATATAATAAATATAGGAATAAGTATATCAGATAAAACCTTATTTGAGTTATTATAGATGAAGTGCTAGGCTGGGTTTCAGTCAACTTTCCAGCAATTCAGTAATTAATTCTAAATATTATAATCACAAAAAGAGTACTGTACCTTCCAGTGGTGCTTTGGAGACAAATGCATTGAATGAAGCAAATTATTGACAATGATTTTTTATCGACAAAATCATATTAACTGTTAAATATAAAATTAATTAAATGAAATTCAATTTATTTGACGAAAAACCAATCTAAATATAAAATAAACAATTAAAATATGTACTGAATTTTTGTATACTTCAGTTTTACTTAGATACGGCAGTTATTATCGATGAAAAAAGAAATATGATTTATTCTTCAATCATTTTTCCATTATGATGAAGAAAACAGGAATAAATCAATTAATTGAATTTAGTAAATCATTTATTTGAGTAAAATTAAATAAATTGACCTTATTTTCAGAAAATTACAAAAAACATGAAATCCCACCAAAAACATCTGCTATGCAAAAAATCGATCAAGTCAAACTACATGAATTTCTGAAATCAAAGTTGAAAAAGTAATTAAGAAAAAAATATTCAAGATAAAACATATTAAGGAATCTTTTTTCATACAGAACCACATAGAAAATTTTTAAACAAATTTGAAAAAGTCATTGTTGTCATTCAAAAATTTGGCGGGATCAAATGTGTTTTTCTGGACATGGGAGATTTATGGTATAATACCGCCAAGGTTCAAAAAGAGTAAAATATCTTTCTAAAATTCATTACAAAATTGTTTAGATGGTTCTTTCTGAAAAAAAGTTTCACAACATATTTTATTATGAATATTTTTTTCTTAATTACTTGGCTATGGGATACTTTTCCTTCTTAAATCCGATCTGCAGTTCAAAAGATCTCAAAAATCCAGAAACATTCTAAGTAAATAGTTTGAATTTGAAGCACTTTAATTATCCATGGAAGGGGAGCGAGATATTTCACAACCATCTGTATTGTTTGTACCTTTGTCGGGATTTGAACCCACAAGAGTGTACTACTCATTTTAATATAAACCTAGAACGTTGCCATATGAACAACATTAATTAATAATATGTATATGATTGACTATTTATACAAAAAAATTGTTTGTAGAATCTTATTATGACTTTAATGAAAGAGGAAAGAAAAATATAAAAATCAGCAGGTGCTCGAAAATTATGCGAGAAACGTCAAGTGGGTGATGACACTAGTTTTAGAAATTGTAACCTGTACCCCATCGTCAGACGTTACCGCGGGCGTTGGATGAATGCGACCATCGTGCAGGCAACCAACAGTGGCAGTGGCTTTTCTGGTTTGGTTCGCATTACGGGTTACTCTGGCAGGGTAATGACGATGATTCCAACGTCGGGTGGGTCATCATCTCGTCACTAAGTCACCCGCGGCCAAATCGTAGAGGCCGACGACGCACGCACACACCCGTGACCCCCGAAAATCCAAAGAGGGAAGTACGGTTTATGGACTTATCAATCATTTGGTAGCCCCATCCGAGGGACTCTGGTGCTTTCTTACCGATGTAGCCTGTTATTAGCAACGATTAAAAGATTCCTTCGGCAGGCGTACGACGTCTCTGTTTTTCTTTTTTCTGACAATGTGCGTTTCCTTAATTCATTTCATTGCCAAGATTTACGACCATACCCACGATTATTGAACTCTGCTTTTTATTTGTATCTTTTTATTTTCACGAAAGATATTATTTCATCACACTTTTCGAGAATATTTATTGGGAAAGTCGAAAATGGTGTGAAGCAATATAGTTGACGTGCATTTAATTCCGAATTGACAGACATGTATACTGTTAGAATTTTATAACTGATTTTAATGGATAACCCACTCTTCTTTCTAAAAATTCAGTAATTTCTAATATGCTTCCGAAAAAGGGTATACTTCCGAAAAGGTCACCCAAGAATATTGACATGATACTTGGATAAGGGGTTTCTTTTGCATCCCAGAAAAAAGTACCATTTTTTGACGCAGATTAATATAAATTAAGTTAGTAACATTTATAGTTCGATCCATTACAAAGAATTCAATAAAAAAAAGACATTACACATTTTATTTTACTTTGTAATCACAATATTAGTATAAGAATTAGTAGAATCGTAACAAAAAATATAGAAATGCATTTTCTGTTTTCTTCGAAAAATATAATTTAAAAAAAAGAGTAAATGAAGAAAATATGCGCTTCAATGATATCTACCATTTTTATCGATAGAAATTTTGTGGAAGGTCAATATTTTTCAAGATTTTGTCAAAACAAAAAAAAGGATGAAAAAAAACAACTAATAACGTAATTTCTATTAACTTGCGCTAAAAATCCTTTCAGAACTTTGAACTGAGATGCAAAAGAAACCAGGTTTCAATTAAGATGCCAAGTATTCAGTCAATATTCTTGTGTGACCTTTTTGGAAGTATTTCAGCGATTGAAAATTAATGTGTCATTTTAAATTTGAATACTTCAAGATAGAATAACGTAAACAAAGGCCTTAAACCTAAAGCCTATGTGAGAACTAAAAAATTTACGAATTAAATATGTTTAACATTGAACAATTAAGACCGAGAAAGTTACAGATTAAAAAACTTTAAATTGAAAATTATACAATTTTAAACTGAAGTTTATATTCTCCATTTTCAAAATTTTAATTGCAAAATAAAGCAATTTCAAGTAGAATCACACAAAATGAAACAAGGTAAAATGCTTATACTGTAGAAATCGTGAGTGGAATATACGAGAAGTTCGACATGGATAACTGACAAATTTTATGTTTTGATAACTGCTACATATAAAATATAGGTCTTTAAAAATTTTAATATATAGGGGAAAGTTGCCTAAGATGAGCCCCCTCCTAAGACGGGATACCCTGAATATTTTTGTACGAAAACATTGTAGTCATCACTTACGCATGCGAATTATTGTTATTTTGAAATTGTTTTTTCTGCACTGGAAGTAAATTAACAAAAACAGAAAGAAAAAATTATTTTTGTACGTTAGAGAAAGAACTTTTACCTGTTTTAGAAGTTGTGATTTAATGACTTCTAATGATTTGAAGGAGTACGTTATTTTTTTTGTAGATAATGTTGTAAACTTTTCAATTGGCACTTGAGTTTAATTAATTTTCATGCTGTTTAATAAAAATATTTTAAAAATTATGATCATGCGAAATTCCTAAGACGAGCCCCGGTTAGGCTAGAAAAATGTTGGTAAGAGCAAAATCTTCTTTACTTGTGAGTTTCCGCTCGTAATGCGTTGAGCTTGTATGTGTTTTGCATATTCTTCAAAAAATTGGTTGCAGAAAAACAGTGAAGAGTATTGGAAACATCAGGTAAGAAGTGAAACGATAACTTTAATTTGAAGATTGAAAACCGGTTTCTCTTCAAAATTTAATAACTCAAGAAGTCCCAAACTATGTTATAGAAAATATTTCAGATTTTTAAATTTCCCGCCAATCAGTCATACCTTTACCTAACTTCTTTTTTGCTTTTGCATCATGACTGAGAAATTTTTAAAAATATGTTGATTTTTCGATTTATATCAGTAAATTCTTGATCCAAGATGAATAATATTTGAAATTATGCAACCTTTCATAAATATTTAGTTCTTGAACTTTGTTTCCACTTACTTTCCGTTAGACTTCATTTAAGGCTTATTTTACGTTTTATGATGTAATTTGCATGATTTATATGTCATAAATGTAAAGAATATGTTTATAAACAGTACGCTACGAATAAAATGTATCAATATCTGGTGTTTAATTACATAGCTTTTTTGATCTTAAAAAGGGGCCCGTCTTAGGTTACTGGGTTGCCTAAGACGTGACAAATACATATTTTTTTCAATATCGAAGTTCATTGCCTTCTGAACATTTTTTGAAGTTTTAAGCGTATGAACTTTGTAAAGCAAACATCAAACTGTGATACCAATAATCGATTTTGCTTCTGAAGTACCTTAAAATCAAGAATTTTCCGAAAATATAGAAGGAGGCTCGTCTTAGGCAACTTTCCCCTATCATGAAAAAGGTTTTAAACTAAATACAAAAAAATGTTCGGATCGTGAATATTCTATTGATTTTACATTCGGGAAACAATACTGCCGTCCAAATTAAAAAGATACATAAGTGACATTGTCGTTCAGGTCGGTTTTTGCATTGCCAGATATAGAAGAATAACACTAACTCGCAAAGTCACTTACGTATCTTTTTACCTTGGACGGCAGAATAATGGTATTAAAAAAAGGAAAACCCTTTTGTTCCGACTTCATCCAGACGATTTTATTAAAAATTTCATATGACGTTTCGGAATTAGACCGATCACCTCATTAGATAGTCTATTGATAAAATATAAGTAATTATAAATTAGGTTATATAAAATAGAAACGGAATTAATTTAAAAGAGAATAAAGAAAAGCCGATTACAATATACCTAGACCATAGCAGAGAATGATATTTTCAGATTATGTAGGAAATCGAATAAGGATATATTTAGAGTAGAGAATGTAAGAATTTCAAACTATAAATAGTTTAACATTCATGCTGAAAAAGTATATTAGTTGGAACTTATAAACTTTTTATTTTCGAGGGGGAAAAGCGACTTACGCATTTCATAAAGGAGAATCTTAAACCCTTGATAAAAAATTAAGGTTTTTTTTTGAAATTACAAAGTTACCCCTACTCCTGCCTCCTGGGGGGTGGGGCTGGGTAAATTTTCCCAAAGTCGCTTTTCCCCTCTCACCCAGTATACACTGTAAAAAATTTCTGCTTATTTCCAAAGTATTGGAATTTTACGATATCCCATAGAGTTCGCGCTATTGGAATGCTCGACGGTGACTCCACGACTTACAACACTTACAATACACGTATTGCAGTTTTGTCATACCAATAACGTGTTTGCAATTTTACCTTACGCTTGCATTGTAGAAGTGTTGTAGAATCCCAAACATTTTTAACAGCGTATTATTGTATTATATAATATAATTATTATGTATTTATTTTTATTTAATATTAATTCATGTTTGCCGAAGGTTTAGATGCTGAGTGAGTTTCTGTAGTCACTTCTCGTATATTTTTGCTCGTTGAATACAAATCTAGCAACACCATTTTTTATCTCATATGGTTTTTGAAGATTTGAGGCTCCGAATTTGGCTTAAAAAACAGTTTTTTGTCAAATTTCGAGCTTATTATAAATTAGAACACATTTAATTTGAAAGAAAATTGTTAATTTTGATGAAAATAAATAATATTTTAGTTCTTTGAACTCAAGTCGGACAATTTCCTTGAAAACACAGGAATGACAGAAAAATATATTTGCAATCAGAATTTACGAAAAACGACGGGACTCAATTCGCATCTAAAGTATCCACCATAATTGAAGATGGGAAAGCTAAACGGCTGTAAGTTCAATCAACCTAATTTTACAGGAGAAGCAAAACAAGATTCTAGAGGCATAATTTACAACCAACTTAGTCGTTTTTTGTGTATAGTTGGATAGATCAGTTTAATATTCATTGTGTGAAAAATATCGCTATTACATGTGCATGTAATAATCTAATGGGCATGAAGATGGACTTCGCACCGTTCAGCTTACCCTGATATTATAAATAAAAATACTGCATAAATCGTCAGGAAAATCATCTGAAATACGTATTTTAATTTTCTTCATAAATTAATATATCAACCACTATTTAACAGGAGAGGAAAAATCTGTAGTATTAGTGCAACAATTTTTTAGTTCGAGAATAATATCTCCTTTTATTAAATTCTTATCACAATCCTATAATGATCGTCGAATTGTTGAAACATATAGTTTGAATTATTCAAAATTTGAATATATTTAAATACATTTAAATACTGAATTTTAGGGCAAAAATTTTCAAAGCCTTCGTTTTATTCATTGAAATAGGTGTAAAAAAGCCAGAAAGTATGATTTTTGAAGAAAACTTAAACTTTTTAAGAAAGCTGACTCACCGTTCAGCTTTTCTTGCCTAAATTGATGCTCATACATGAGATGAAAACGTTGAAACATTGGAAATCCGCAAATTAGAAACGTGTTATTGTGTTAAGTGAACAAATTGTAATTATGATAATTTAGATTACTGCAAATTGAAGCATTTTAAATTGCACGGTTTTGGATACACAAACTATACTGATCCATTACAAAAATTAACCCCCTGGATCGATTTATGTCACTGCTGAAAAAATGATATTCAGAAAAAATTCTTTAACTTCCCGCAATAAGATCTCTACCAGAGTAAGGATCGAATGAGTCTATTCTTCTTCTCTGATTGTGGCTTCTTGGATTCAATAACCCAGATCTCAGATCAAATGAGCCTAAATTCTACGCGAAAGATTTTCAATGCATTTGAAGGTTAGGTCAGACCGTCCTTCTCCTGAAATCATTCCAGTGAAAAGGCGGGAAAATCAAATTAATGTTTATAAATTATATTATTGGCAACGTTTCCTCTAAATAAAGATAAAATGAAATTGAGGTAGAAGAATATTTCTTAGTATTCTACACGTTCTGATTTTTGATATTATTCACAAAATGAAGATTGGGTACCAATATGGCGTCTCTGGGTCTTTAACCAGTACGTTTGGCTGGAAGGTGGGCCGCGTTGCAAGTTGAAGGTGATATATGCGTCGTTCGTGCTTTGTGGTAGGAGAGAGGCGCGCCGCCATAGTGGGGAGTTTAAAATATCGCGTGGGTGTGAAATAAAATGGTGGTCCCGCAACGGCTTCGAAGTGGTGTTTAATAAAAAGCAATCCTCTCCCCCGTAACTCTAACAAGAGTGTGAATCTCTCGAAAAATTAAACTGCCACCCGCCGCGAAACTTTTTCTCTCGTAACAAACGACCACCACGAAAATTGCACCTATATAGGTTCCGTTAATGTCATTCAGAAAACTTGCAACGTTTTGATGAAATAATTCCTGGAATAATTATTGCATATGCTGTGAAATTTGCTTGCAATTAATATGCAATTAACCTTAGGAGTGGAGCTCTTAAATTTCTCAAGAACTTAAATTTGCAACCCCATTAAAAGGTTGCAAGTCCGAAGTCTTCATTATCTTTAGAAGAGTTAATCATTTATTTTCTCTTTTATTTAGAGCGAATCGAAATCGCATCAGTCGATTAAAAGAAGGAACAACAAGAAAAACAAAATCAAGAGACTAATATTGTTCGAGCCTGCGTGGATGTTTTTCAAAGACTCTGGCGAACGGCGGCGTACTTCCATTTGCCACCCTTTTCCCCCCTCGGGTCCGTGATCTTCACGCGTAAAAACGAACACACAGGGAAAGCTTCCACATATGGTAAGGTCCCTGAGTATTTTCTCGTAGGTGGGTGAGTGTCGATGTAAGAGAAACATGAATGTACTCGCATTTGCTCGACGTGTATAGGAACGAGGTATACGCGGGGGACGGCGGTCTTCGAACCCGGTAATTAAATAGCTCAACCCTGCAATTAGGGCCACTAAATCGTGACGGGCCCTGGACCCAGCGAGCGAAGGGCCCGCCAGACAGAAAAAAAACGTCTCGAAACTTTGCTTCAGCTCTCTCCCTCGGTCTCTCTAGGCCGGTTTGCGAATCGGGCCCTCTTTTTCTATCCCACGGACCTAAAATTTGCAGGATTTGGGACCGCGCTATCGCGGGGGTGGCTTCGTAATATGTGGGAACCTGATAGAACACAGGAACAGGCTGCATTAGGCAAGATGTGCCTAACGTTACCAGAATGCGAGGCTAACTTTGCTGGGAAAGAGCAGAAGTATTTAGATTTTTTGGGTCCGACGAGTCGAAGAGGTGATTCGTGCCCCTGACCTGGCGAGACGAAAATCGACCTTGTACTTCCGTAAAATGGGAATGCTAATTTCTCAAGTGAGGATTTACGAGCGAGGGTAAAGAGGCTGTAAAAATATGGTATATATTTTGGGAGAATTAAGAGGGGAATTAGGAATACTTGTGTCAAATTTGACTAATTACAGGAGGCAACACATTATTTTGAAAATAACAGAAGTATAAGAAGTTATAATTTAAATGTATGTAGTTTGAATGTCAGGAGACTTGAGTTTTAGTTTCAAGTATAACAGTTGACTGGCCAGGCTGCGTGTAGTAATAGTCTTCATACTCACGCAAAACCCCTGAGGAAAAAAATGTGCCCAAAACGCACTTACCTGCAACAGAAAAGAAAATAACTCTATTAGCCTCTCAATATTTTATGCATAACTTATTATAAATTAGAGTAATTATTACAATAAAGAATGGAGACGATGAGGGGCTATTCAAAAACTACATCAAGCTATTTTGAAAACTTTTTCCATCCCTCCTCTTCTTTGTCACAAATTATCACATAAAGCTTGAGTCCCCCAGCGTGATGTCACAAATACGAACACCCCATTGCCTATCAAATCAAAACTTTTCCTTCGATTGCATTTGATGAAACCCTGAAATAAAACACAAACAATACAAACATAATTTAACAAAATTCACAGCCCAAAAAAAATTAATTAGAAAACAAATGGTTGCAATGACAACCAAGTAGTTGAACTGTGAAAAATAGAGAATTTCAAACACAGTAGTTGAATTTTAAACCGTATAATTGTATTTCCAACATGAAAAGGTGAATTTTCAAATTAAAAAATAAAACTTCAACCACAAACACCACAGGTTGAATTTTTAACCTAGAGGGAAGAAGTTTCTATAGCAAAAATTTAAATAAAAAAGCTCAATTTTCGAAAAATATGTCTTTTTGAAAAAATCTTTGAATTTCGAACCTATAAAGAGGAACTTTAAAGCAAATACTTGAATTTGAAAAAATTTGTAAACCAGTATTCACATCTAAATAATTGAACTTTTAATCGAAAGGGTCAATTTTCAACAGAATAGCTGTATTTTCAACCATATAATTGAATTTTCAACCTATTCAGACGAGTATTCAACAAAAAAGTTAAAGATTACTTCTCAACAAAAAAAAAAAAAAATTAAATAAAATGGCTGATGTTTTTAGTTGGTGTTTCTTTGTATGGGCTTTAGAGTCCAGTATTCAAAAAACTGTGTTTTTCAATCAGACGTTTTACCAAAATAATTTAACAAGAAAATGAATTCTCCAAGAAAAGTGTAATAGCTGATATTTCAACTAAAAAATATTTTAATTTAAATCAAAAACACTTGAATTCAGCCAAGAAATACGATTTTTTAACAGAATGGTCAAATAACTAACCCAAAAAGATTAGTTTTAAACCAAATGGTTGCACTTTTGCAAACAAAAATTTTACCAAATGAGATGAATTTTCAACCGAGAAAGATTTTTCATTCAAGAGAAAAAAAATGTCAACTAAACTGTTGAAGTTTCAAGCCAAAAAGGTGAATCCTCTAGAAAACAGTTGAATTTTCTACCCGAAAACAGGAATTTTCAACGAAATGGTTCGTTTTCAATCAGATAATAGTCTCATTTTCTACTAAAATAATATAATTTTCAAATAAAAAATGCCAAATTTCAACAAAAGATTTGAACTTTCTACCCAAAAATATCACGTTCTAACCAAAAAGTTCAATTTTTCTCTAAAATACGTCAATTTTCAACCAACTAGTTGAAATCTCATATAAAAATTATCAATTTTCAACAAAACTGATGTAGTTGAATTAGCAGTTACAAAAATTTATTTTCAACAAAATGGTTGAATTTTAATCCAAAAATGAAATAATTAAATCTTCAGTAAAAAAAATTTATTTTCAACAAAATAGTGAAATATTACACCAATAAAATGAATTTTTAGCAAAATAGTTCAAATTTCATCCAAGCAATTGAATTTTCAACGAAAAAGATAAATTGTCAATAAAAAAATTGAATATTTCAATTTTCGACTCAAAACAATCAATTTTCAGCCAAAAATGGATAAGATAAATTTCTAGTTTTAGAAAAAAATAATTTCCAACTAAATAAACTGAATTAAAAAAAAAAGTTTAATATTCAACCAAATAGTAGAACTTTCAACAAAAAGTCGTGATTTCTGAACCACAAATATAATAGTAGATTTCTCAGTTAAAAGGAATGAACGTGTAATGAAAAATAGTTGGATTTTCTTATCGGGTTCTACTAATTCAGTTCGCATTCAAGCGAAAAAACGAGAAACAGGGAAAGTTTCTCAAAAACAGGGGAAAAAACAAGAATTAAAAAAAGGGAAATGAGGAGAATAGGAGGGAGAGTTAAGTCTTTATTCAGATGCTTTACTTGTAAAATACAATCACTAATTTTCATTTTGCCAAGCTATGTAAAATATCGTCACGACCCCCCCCCCCCCCCATCCAAATTTGGCTGTGTAACGCATTTTTTGATCGGCCCCTTACTAAAATACTTGATTGATTCACGTTTTCAAATATAAAATAATCTACTTATCCAAAAAGTTGCTAGTTCAGAAGCTCTAAAACCGACCTCTCTATATTTATTCTAATTTAGGGAATATTGGGAAACTAGGCGCACCAAATAGGGTGTAAACGGGCACCGGTCGGAACTCGGAAGACGAGCAGGGTGGTGAGTCTGTGGAGGGTACGATTGGAGATAATGGTAACAAACAGTCTTCCTTCCTGTACAGAACGTCGGGGTCTTCGGGTCGGCGTCAGAGTCCGATGCACCATGATTTCCGTATGCAAAATTGAGCGTGCACACGCACAAAGGGTCCCGCGAGATGGATGGCCGAGCATCACGCTCCGAGCCGTATTAAAATATCAGCCCCCTTCCCGCTCCTCTTTTTACCCCCTCCTCATGTGCTTGCATTAAATCATCCTCCCACCAGCCCTCCGGCTATCTTCGAGACCTATCGGTGGACCGAGAAAGATACTGTACTTTTTCGCCCAGGGCTAACTTGTACTGCGTATCACGAATCGATATCGACATTCTATACCACCGAGATCAAGACAGACAAAAATTCCAGAGAACAATGAGCCATTTCTTTCATGCCTGATTTTTCTTTCGTTAATTTTATTCAGTTTTAAGAGAGCAATAAGTTATCGGTAAAATAATATTTGTTATTAATAAGTTGTGGATAAATATTTTTGAAGAAAAATTCATGTTACTGGATATAAAGGGTGGAAAGGCAGAACGTAACTGACAATTGTCTGGAAATAGGGTTTTTTGTTAGGAAATTCACAAAAATTCAGATACACATCGTGTTAAAAGGATTTAACAGAAATCGCATTTCTCATGAAGTTACATTTTCAGATCCATCAAAAATAAAAACTTTTTCTGATCAAACTATTTTTTATGATATTCACGAAAGGCATATATTTTAATATCTTCATGGTTCAACCACAAAAATGTAAATTTTATTAATTATCACTGCCTGAAAAAATAAAATTGTCTGTCACTCTGTGACACTGTCTCATTAAATATTGATTTTCTCGGAACTGAATAACTTTTTTCGATGAAACTTTTTTTCTCTGTATTCATCAACTCAACACTTATAGGAAAAATCACCATTTGAAAAATTAAAATGATAACTTTTGGCACGATTTTTAGACACTGTTTAGAGCCCATAAAAATGTAACCTTAAAACTAAAACTCAATTTTCCCGGAACTGAATGATTTCTTTCATCAAACTTTTTCCCCTGTATAACTGAAAATCTTGTGGACAGATCGTCAGTTTTTTATTTTTTTTTTATTAAGCATTGCATTTCTTATCACTGTCTTCATTTAACTCGGACAGGATAAAAAGAAAGTGTCAACCCGAGATGATTACATTCGGACAATATTTTCTCATAACTGGAAGCTTGTTTCAATCAAACTTTTTTGGCGTTTATTAAGCAATACGTCAACTCGGAAGCAGATTTTTTAAAATTGCGATTTATAATTTACACCATGTTTTTTTGCTCTCCTGCACAATTACCATTTCGTCAGTTACCTCCTTCTGTCTTTCTATCCTTCATTTTTGGAAGACTTTTGGAATTTGTTGGCACTATATTAGTCGGAGGAGGCAATTATCTTTTTATTGCAAAAATGTGTTGCAAACTGTAGAGATTTAAGTTTTTAATGGATCTTCACGTTTCTGCACTCACAGAGATCGAAAATCGTAAAATTTTGCCTGTGGCTGTGTGTCTACCTGTATGTGCGGTCACTAGAATGTTGTAGCTATGCTACCTTTTAAAACATTCAACGAATCAAATCAATCCTTGATACGCCTTTGAAGGTCTCAAAATGCAATTCCAACTGAAATTTGAAAATTTTGACTATTTTGAAAACTTAAAATCAAATGTTTAAAAAGTTGTTATTACTTTTGTTCACCCTATTCAATTTGGTTTAGTAAATATCTAACATAAGTTTATAATTGAGAAATGTTTACTATTCCTTCAAGGTTCGTGATTATTTTGAGAGCTTGTCCGTCGCGCTATTGCGAGTGGTTACTTTTCTTATTGTCTGTCGCTCGCGGGCAGATGACAATTCCGCCCTGGCTACCTGAGGTAGGTTCCCCCACTACGCGGCTTCCCCTCACTCAGTCG
>CAKNXH010001663.1:206138-223360 GCA_932178445.1 Andricus quercusramuli | reverse complement strand
GTAACGAAACACGAACCCCGTCCTTCTACTTTTAATGCTACGCAATACGTAAGCGTTCCCCTAGTGTGGTCGAGAAACGAAGGAATCGATGAAGAATCAACGAGGAATCAGCTGGACTCAGGCGGAATCAACAGAAATCAGTCGTACTGATGCAACTCAATGCGCGCAACTGTCAAAATGATCCCTGTGCGATCTTCTGAGTTTGGATTCGATTCTTTTCTTTTCTGACGCTCAGAATCAAACCGGATTATGCTTCATGTGCGGAATCACAGGAATCGTGATCTTATTGAAGGAATAAGTATGCTCACGTAGAATCGATTCTAGAGTGGACGGCCCCTCGCTTTTTTTGCTTGTAACGAGACATGCTTAAATGTCGAGTGTAAAAAGTACACAATATTTACCAAGTGTGATTATTTTGTTTATCAACACTCAAAAGTTACTCCACAGACGATTTTTGATATAAAAAAATAGCGTGTAGGTGTCAAGAAACGTGTCCCAACCTATACGATACAGGTGTCCCGACCTATACGTTTAACGGCATTTTTGCATTGTTGGAAAAAAATGATCTTCACTACATGCAAAATTCTCTTCAGACATAACAATTTATTTAATCCATAACACATTCAACTCATTCACCTCACAATTTCGATGAAAAGTATTCAGTTTACGGGGGTTGAATAATGTTCACACGATAATTCTTCTGCTCCTTGTGAACACATTGTTTGGTGCAGCTGCAACAATCATAAACCATCTCTTCGAGTTCGAATAAAAAGTGAGCTACTATTAATACTAATATGTGACAGTAATAACAGGTGACGTCAGTAAAAAGAAATTAAGAAAACGCGCTGTCCCAACTTATAGTGTCCCAACCTGTACAGCACTCCCCTATAAATAAAATAAATAATTCGAACAGAAAGGATGTCCTGTAACGGTGGAAAAGGGTTTGAGAAATGTAACGTAACATTTCTTTTAATCTTACAATTTTTTCCAACAGTGCGATAATACGGAAAGATGGGGAGAAATAACAAAATTATTGATCAGGAACACCCGTGATTTAAAAAGATTTAAATTATTATTTTGGACAAAAAAGAGGGATTGAACGCTGTTAACGTTTCGAAACTCAAATTTATTTTCCATGGGTTAAAAATTGAAGCATGGAAAGCCGAAATTGAGGTTTCTTCAAAATTCACACTTTCTCGAAGCTTTTTTACACATATTTCAGTGAAAAAATTAAGGATTTAAAATGATTTAATCTGAAATTCAGTATTCAAATGTATTTAAATATTTTGGAATTTAGAAGAATTCAAACTAAATGAATGAATTATATTAAATTCTTTCTTTCAAAGTTGATGGTCATTATAGAATTTTGACAAGAATTTAATAATTGGAGATATTATTATCGAAATTGAAAAATGTTCCGCCATTACTATAAATGTGTTTTGTATCGTTGAATAGTATTATTTGTTTATAAAATAAGTAAGAAAATGTGCTTCAGAAAATTTTATAAACGATTTATGTACTATTTTCGGTTGTAAATTGTTTTTCTAGAAAGGTTTATTTCTTCTGTAAAGTGGGTTCATTAGATTTGCACCGCACCGTTTACATTTCCCGCTTTAATTACTCAAAATATTATTGTGTACAGTTATTGATAAATAATAATAATATAAAATCTTATTTTAGAAAGAAATGGTTTCTTATGTAGTTAACATTTTTTGAAATACTAACAAAACTTACATTTCTTTGTATTAGATTAATGAAATACTTGTTTAAAAAAATGTTCATAGTATTTTTCATAACATTAGTTCTGTTCAAACGGAAGAAACACCACTTTATTCTTAAATGTAAAAATTCTTCCAAATAGTTTTCAAGCCACCTTAAAATAATCAAAATGTGCAATAATTTTTGCACACATAGAAAACGCAGGGTGGCCACAGGTCAGGTAAAGCATGGAAATCAGGTAAAGGTAAGGGATTTTGAAGAAAAAATGACAAAAGTCGAAGAATTTGTGTAGAAAGCACTTTAGTAACTGCAGAAATAATCAGGGCTACCACAGTCACTTTGCTCTCAAATCACTGTTAATACAATTCTTTTATAGTTACTTTTCGAAGTGAAAAGATCACTTTATTCACTCTACTTCCAATAAACTAACCCACGGAATAATCACTATTGAATTGGGGTCTATACCTATTTCGAAATTTTCTTGAATTCCAATTAAATCAATTAGAGTATTTTAAAAGATTCGAATAGATTTTTAATAAATTTAAAAAATTTGAAGGAATTTCAAAGGATTTGAAATATTTTAGGGTTGTTTCATAAATTCCGAGAAATTTTCAGATTCTTTAAACGAGGGGTTGCAAAAAATTTTTGAAGGTTTGAAATATTTTAGGGTATTCTAAAAAATTCCATGGAATTTGTAATTTACTTTAATCATTTGAAGGGATTTCAAAGGACTTGGAATATTTTAGGGTTTTTTAATAGTTATTTGTGATACAAGGACCGTAAGTGGCACTTTTTCGGCCGAGTGACATTTGCAGTACGAGTCGGATCCGAGGCGTAGCCGAGATGAGACAAGTATTCAGGGGCCGAGAGTCACATACTTTTTTTTAACACCAGTCAATCATAAGTGCAAATAGTTTGCATAGAGTCCTCATTTAAAAACCCGAGAGGGTTATTTTAGGTATCGTTCGCAGTACCTAAAATCGCGCTTATGATGGCGGTGTGAAAAAAAGATTTTAAGTCATGAAAAAAAAATTTGAAACTGGACTGAAATTTGGACTGGACTGGACTAGGCTGGTCAATTATCATATTTGCGAGTCCTGAAAATGCTAAAAACATACATAATTAAGTTTGTTTCAAAAAACGGATTTACTGTATTTCTTTGCTTACTCCACATGTATGAAGTTATTGAAAAATATTTCTTTCATACTACATACGATTTTAATTTTTTGTCATACATGAAAATTAAATTTTCATTCAGGTAACTTGAATCAAGTAGAGAATAATTGCTCACCATTTTTCTCCTGGAAGAGTTTCGTTAAAAAGGTTTCAGTGTGCCGTGTTTCGCAAAAAAAAACCCCGTGTGTTTAAAATCACATTATCGTTTCCTTTAGTACAGTTCTGATTTGAACATAAGCCTTCAATTTCCGACAAAAGTGAAGGTAAATAATGTAAATTTTTTATGTTGTGCTCACAGTTCTGGTCGGCGTACGTGCCCTGTTCCTCTCAGCATCTGGACTCGGTACAACTTGCCCTCGAGCAAATCGACCTAATTCGAAGACTGGTGAACAAACATCCCCAAAATATGGTACTCGTAACTACAGCCGAGGGTAAGTTACTACGCATGATAAATTAAGGTTATCAAATATTTAAACACACTTTTCCTAATAAAAATTTCAGACCTAGAGTTGGGCAAATCATTACGAGCTGGACACAAAATCTTTTGAAATCGTAACATTGATAAATGATGAACGAGCGAAGAAAGTATTATATGGGTACTGAATTAAATATATTCAGTTCAGAGATAGAAATGTCATTACATGAATTATATTAATCATTTATGATATATTTTCGACCTAAAGCCATTCCGATCAGTTGACATTGTGTATAAATTCATGAAACCCTAATCCAAAACTGTTATTGAAAAACATTTTTTTATTTATACAAGGATTATTTTTCAGTCTTTCTCTAAAAAATATGTATGTCAGGATAATATCGGAAGCATTGTTGTCGCATTTCCTCAATGCCGATTGGGTAATTGGAAAAACTTGAAGGAAGGAGTATTGTCAAATTGACACACATAATGAAGAATATTTTTTCAATTGAAGGCAGTGACAAAGAATGTCGCATTTGTGTGCAAAATAAAACTGAAAAATATATAAGATTGATGTAAACTGTTATCATTACAATTTTAGTTGTATGCATGTATATTTCATCTCTTTCCTTAATCTTACTTACCACTGCTCATATTCTAAGAATTCTAAATTTTTTTTAAATGAGCGATCTTCTGGTTTCCGTTTCCTCTTACCATAATAAAAAATAATTTTCAACCAAGAAAAAAGGAATTTTCGAATATATATTTCAATTTTCAACCAAACTGATAGATCTTCGTTGAGAAAATTAAATTCTTGACAAAAAGTGTAATAGTTGTAAAAAATATTTTAATTTTCAATAAGAAACTATCGAATTAAACCAAAAAATAAGAATTTTCAACAAAAGAGTTGAATTTTCAACCAAAAAAGATTTTTCAATCAATAATAATAAAAAAATCTTGTCCAAAAAATTGAGTTTTTAACGCATGAGGACGAATTATGGAAAAATTTTGAATTTACAACCCAACAGTATGCATTCTCTACCGAAATAATTGCATTTTCGACTAAAAAATACGATTTTTCAACCAAAGAAGTGAATTTTCAAACGGAGAGGATCAATTTTCTAGTAAAAATGAAAGAACTACATTTTTAGTGAGAAAAAACATTACTTTTCTCTCGCAAGTTTGAGGGCGCCTACGCCTAATGCGCGCGGCTGTTGGGTTTCGCGCTTCGCGCTCGATAATGCATTGATCTCGTACTAAGCACTCGGTCATTGTATTTCCCGCACATTTGTGCACAGACCTTTCAAAATTGAAGGTAAAGCATCCACAAGTGTAATTTGATGCTTGTGAATTCTCTTTTGTTAAAGCTCCGTCGGCTTTAACGTAGACATTCTCATCAAGTATCTCGTGCTTCGCACTCAATTATGTTCAACACTTTTATATCATATGTATATTGAATTAATTTATTCACCTCGGTCTGGAACTGCTCATTTAGATATTGCAAAACAAAGCAGAAATTATTCGTCATGATTACGTTAATATTTAGTCCTTATCTTGCATCAAATTTTATCTTCAGCTACCCTGAAAAATGTATCATTTCAATAAATTCATATTGTTACAATTCATAATATGCATTGGTATTGAAACATACGTATTTTCATTGTTTTGTTTAAATAATTGAAAAAAGTACGCATCCTATAAGAAAAAAAAACAATTTGATTATTATAGCTATTTACTTGACAAGTGTGGAAAGTGGGCAATTCCCGATGAATCTATCTATTTATTTATTTATTTTTATCACCACTAATCATATTAATCGGTGTTACAATTATTCATATTGAATATAGATAATACCATGTCATGTCATGTCATGTCATGTCATGTCAAACCAAACCACACCACACCACACCACACCACATCACATCACACCACATCACATCACATCACATCACACCACACCACGCCACACCAAACCACACAACACCACACCACAGAAACAGAGTGAGGTTAGAAAACGACGATCAATGTAAGTCGTATTTTCTATACGTCTCATTACATTGTTCCTTTGGCTACTTTACAACCTCTAGAGGTGTAAAGTAGCTTACTTTACAAACTCTAGAGGTGTAAAGTGAGAAGCTCAGAAATCGGCAACATTCCAGAGTCTACGGAGGCACGGAAAATCGAAGTTTCCGCAGACGTGCTGTGAAATAGCTATTTACTTGACAAGTGTGGAAAGTAGGCAATTCCCGATGAGTGTGAAGTTGGCGTCACGAGCCGAAGGCGAGTGATGACATCACACGAAGCGGGGATTGCCTGCTTCTCACATGTCAAGTACAATACTTTTCACAGCGAGTCTAAGGAAAAAGTTCGATTTTCGGAGTGAGATGCTCAATAAAAAATGTGAATCTATTTATTTATTCATTTTGATCACCACTAATCATATTAATCGTTGTTACAATTATTCATATTGAATATAGTTAATATCATGTCATGTCATGTCATGTCACACCACACCACACCACAGAGTGGTAAGAAACAGTAACAGAGTGAGGTTAGAAAACGACGATCAATGTAAGTCGTATTTTCTATACATCTCATTACATTGTTCGTTTGGCTACTTTACAACCTCTAGAGGTGTAAAGTAGCATACTTTACGAACTCTAGTGGTGTAAAGTGGGAAGCTCAGAAATCGGCGACTTTCCAGAGTCTACGTAGCCACGGAAAATCGAACTTTCCGCAGACGTACTGTGAAAAATATTTTACTGCATTCTGTCTCGTCTTTTCCATAAATTTAAGTTGTTAATTTTCAGTGTTATTTTTCACGAATTAAACTAAAAATACGCATCCTAGCCTAATGTGTTTTTGAGCGAATTTGTATACATAATTTAGGCGAAAAATTTTGTTAAATAAAATGTCATGGTAGCTTGTGTTTGGTAGCATCGTCTCTTGTGTCTTTTTTCGAAAAGTTCAATATTTTTATTTTTAATCTTGTTTTTTACGACTAAAAGAAAATGTACTAGTTTCATCTTAAAATTATTAATAAAAAATTTGTAGATCCTTCTTGGATGAACAGCTTTTGTCTATTAATTTTTTGTACCTTGTGTCGTTTTCCAAAAAATGCAACTCTTTATGTATCTCTAATGTTATTTTTTACGACGAAAACAAAAACTAAGCGTCCTATAAAAAAATGATTCATGACAAATTTCTTTTTTTTTTTGTCAACGGCGATAACACGCTGAAAACACCAGTTCCCGTTAGATCACTGAAGTTAAGCAGTGTTGGGCGCGGTTAGTACTTGGATGGGTGACCGTTCGGGGAATACTGCGTGTTGTTGACCCGTCGTGGGTGTGGTGGACCCACACTGGTAGTATTTATCCACCTAGAAACACTACCCGAATCGAGTAGTGAGGCAATGAACTTTCGAGTTCGAAATGCTAATCAATTTTTTTTTTTATTATTATTTTTTTTGCGGTCAAAATTTGAATTTTCGATTCTTCAAGAAAATTCAACAAGTATTTATGTCTATCTTGTAGGGTGTTTAAAAAGCAACGTTTTTCTTTTCTTGAGTTCTTTTCATATCGTTTTTCAATTTTGTAACTGCTATAACTCTAGTGATTTGTTTTCATCAAAGAAAGTCGTTACATGAATTGTTATTCCGTGCATGGAATTTTCAAATTCTGAAAAAAAAGTCTCAACAATTTTGAAAATTCTACAACTGGTTTGAATATTTATCCAAAATCGCTGGCTAACGAACTTGACCTTAATTTAAGAGCAGTAAAAGAGTCTACCAAAGGCCAATCCAATCTGCCAATTCTTTCGAAAGTTATCGTGCTCACTCTCAGACAGACATACACACAGCCAGACATACAGGCCACAGCCAGATACATTCGTAAAAACCCGTTTTTCGGGTTCAGGGAGTGTTAAAACGTGAACATTTGACAAGAATGGGGGGGGGGTCAAATTTTACACAAATCTAAGGGCGCTACCACATGTGCAGGCACCTCATTGGTCAAAACTGTTCCACTATTATACTAATCTACCTCCATGGGACTGCGCCCTGATAGCTTCTCGGATGAGAATATAAAAAAGAAATTTTAAAAATTTTCAACCAAAGAAATAGACTTTCAAAAAAAATGATGCATCTTCAATAAAAAAAATTAATCAAATAGTTGAATTTTCAGCCCAGAAGATAAATTTTCTACCAAAAACGACAAATTTTTAATAAAATAGATGGATTTTCAAAAAAAAAAATATAATAGTTTAATTTTTAGTTAAAGAAATAAATTTTTAGGCAACTGAAATGAAATTTGAACGAAATAGTTTAAACTTCAGCCGAACGAATGAATTTTTTACCAAAAAGGTTAAATATCTATAAAAAAATTTTCGACACAAAATTTAGGTAAATTTTTAGTAAAAAAATGAATCTTTAAAATACATCAATTTTCAACAAAATATTGTCATTTTCAATTAAATTTTTGACCCAATAGTTGAATTTTCAACCACAAAAGTGAATCAATAACCAAGAAGGTTAACATTCTACCACAAAAGACAAATTTTCAACAAAATACAGAAATTTTAATACAACCAGTTGAATTTTCAACTGAAAAAGATTAAACCGACTTTTTTTTTTAAGGGCTAATTACTGCGCGCGTAGAGCGTACCGTATCAAACATGCAATCATGACAGTTATTGCTCTCAAACATCATAGACACAAGCATTACGAATAATTTTATTTAGCTACGTTGGTAAAGTGCATCAACTTGCTTATTTATTTCAAAGATGATACCCAAGCCTAACCTGCCAACGATTTATTCACCTCGTATCGATGAAAACTAAGGGCGCCGTCCCATGACAGCGCAAAACGTCAAATCACTAGCTAGTGACTTCTAGTAACAAAAATCTTGTGACGTATGTAGCCTTTATGATTGCGTTATTTCGCGTTCCAATTTTTCCACTTGTCCATTGTTGTCTGTCAACTTGTACCATAACCAACAGTTTTTCAATATTGTCGTTATAGTAGATTCCTATTATTAAAATAATAAACAAAGTGACAGAAAATGCCTGTGCACTTCAGGGCCGGCGCAGCCAATATTTTGCATGTGTGGAGTTTGTAACGCCGGGGGGCGGCGCTAAAAAAATGTTCTTCAGTTTTTGTTAATTTTAACGAAAAGGTTCTTCTTCGTACATCATTCCTGCAGATAAGTGCGTTTATAATTTTATTTAAATGAATGAAATTTCAACTAAAGATATAACTCTTGAAAAAGAAAATGATTGCCTAAGAAAGTGATTCAAACATATCTTTTAAAGAAAATAGTTGAACACTCAAGCAACGAAGAATAATTTTTAACCAAAAAGATACATTTTCATTTAAAAAAATATATTTCTACCAAAGCAAGTGAATTTATAAATCGAAAAGATAAATTAAAGAATAGTTGAATTTTCTGTTAAAAAAGATTTTAGTTGACTTTTCACTATCAAAATATGAATTTTTAACTAAGAAATAAATTTGTACGAAAAAAATTGAATTTTCAATAAAAAAAGACGGATTTTCACCTAAAAAGGATGACTTGTTAACAGAATTGTTCAATTCTCTATCCAATAGTTGCATTTTTATCAAAAAAAAAGATAGAATATCTCTTAAAACAGATGAATTTTCATTTAAAAAGAAAACAAATTTTCAAAAAATAGGTGAATTTTCATACACAAAATATTCCGGTTGACTTTTCAAGATCAAAATATGAATTTAAAAAAAAAATAAGTTTCTACCAACAAAATTGAGTCTTTCATCCAAAAAGACGAATTTTTTCAACCAAAAGGGATGAATTTTCAATGAAATAGTTGAATTCTCTACCAAATAGTTTAATTTTTACCCAAGAAAAATGGAATGTGTACTAAAACAGATGAATTTTTAATAAAAAAAAAATGTTTAACCTGCCCGCTTTGCGGGCACATTCTCATAGCTAGCTCCGCGCTCGGCTCGCTGCGCTCGCAGGTTTGAGCGCGCCTAGGGCGCTCGGATACTTTTTGCCTCGCGCTTCGCGCTTGGCGTTTTTCAGTTTCGCACACCGCGCTCGGCTGAGATAAAAAGAAGAAATTTACATGAAAAAATTATTAAATAGACAAAACCTCTACGTTTTAAATGATTGTCAAATTTGTTTTTATTTCTGATCAAAAAGCTTGAACCAGGTTTGGTTTAACTTACTGAAAATGCTACCAAAAATCGAAAATTTCGTTTCTGGTCAAACAGTGCGCGTTTTATTCATAGAAAACTATATTTAAATTTTTGTACATAAAAAAATGTAAAAATGTGATTTTTCGTTTACTTTATAATGTCATTTTTTACGATTAAAACAAAAACTACGCTTCCTATAAAAAATAATTAACAACAAATTTGTAGATCTTTCTTGAACGGATAATTTTTTCTCAAATCATCTTTTTTCCAATCATGCATAGTCTGGGAGCAAAATGGAATTTTTTATTTTATTTTTTACATGTTTCATGGGGTCAAAATTTGAATTTTTGATTTTTCAAGAAAATTCAAAAAGTTGTTATGATAATCTTGTAGGGCTTGCAAAAAGCAACGTTTTTCTTTTCATTACTTTTTTTCATATCTTACGTTGTTTGGCTTAAAATGTTGATTTCAGTTAGTTTTTTTGTATTTTGAAAATGCTATAACTCTGATAGTGTTCTTTTTATCGGAAAAAGTCGTGGAGATAAATTGTTATGTTTTTTTATTACTGTGAATTGCCGTACATAGAATTTTGATGTTTAAAAAAAAAATGATTTCAACAATTTTTAAAATGCTTCAACTTTTTGAATTTTATTCAAAAATAACTCACTAAGGAACTTGTTCTTTTCTTTTAGGGCTTGAAGAAATGTACCCAAGGTCAATCCAATCTGATCATTTTTTCAAAAGTTATCGTACCTACAGACAGACTACAGACTACAGACAGACAGACACCTTGGTAAAAATTGTTTTTTTTAGCTCAGGGGTCTCAATACGTGGATATTTGATGAAAACCGACAAAGTCAAATTTTACACAAAACCATTACCTTCTCATTAGGATGAGAATGTAAAAATTCAAAAAAAAAAAGTTGAACCAGATTTTCAATGAGCCATTTCCTAGGACTTGGAGTCATAACTTTTTTCCCGGATTTTTGAACCCCCATCACCACCCCCATAGTCATGGTGGCTAAAAATGTGTTTTATGGTTTTTATTTTTTTGTGCCACATCTGTGTAATAGAAAAATCTGAAAAAAAATTAGTGAGAAACAAATAACCAGAATACACCTAAAAAAAAATTTCATTGTTTTGGCGCGAAATTCAAAATTTTGAGAGAAATTCAAATTGTCGAAAATTTTTTTTGGTCAAAAATTTTTTTAGTACTGTTCCAAATTTTTCATAAATCAAAGGTCATCTCATGTGCTAACTTTCAGAATTTTTCAGATTTTTAATCAATGTGGACGGTAGTTTTTTTTAATAAAAACTTTCACTTTCAGGAGAAAAAGTTTTTTGCGGGTGTGGAAAAATTACGTGAATGAGTTACGTAATTTAAGTAAGGGGTCGTGCATAAATTACGTAAAACTTTTTGAGGGGAGGGGGGTCTAGCTTAGTGTTACATATAATGGTGAAAAACTACAGGGAAAAGTCGGAAAAAGCGTTAAATAGGGGGGGGGGGGGGAGCTAAAAATTGTCGGAAAATTGCGTTACGTAATTTATGCACGACCCCTAAGGTGTCTGAGATGTGTTTTTTTTCTTTTTATAAGTTCTTTTCACTCCCATTTCCGAAATCACAATTTTTATTCTCACTCTTATAACAATAAGAGCTAAAGCTATCATTTTTCTAACACAAAAAAAAATTGTGTGAAAGCCGCGTTTTTTTTTATCACTTTCCTCCTTCAACTTCTTCTCTTTTGCTAACATTCTTATTGTCTGACAGTCACTCCATTTACGCTGGACCATTTTGATTTTAAGAGAGATTTTCTCAGTGCAAAGTGCAAACTAAAACTGAGGACTCTGACCTAATTGTGTTTCTGTTCCCGACCCAGGTATATTTTCAAAGTAACCGAAATGAGTGGAAATAACATTAACCATAGGGGGAAATCCCATGACCAGACGGACGGACTTGGCGTGCACCCCCTTTTGAGCGACAACTCGAGAAAAATAAATTCAAGTCCATGGTAACGACCCATGCAAACTTGGAAATTCAAATTCTTCATCAAAGGTCAGGTACTTAGTGAACCCAGACAAGAGATATATTTTTGAAGCAAAAGTAAATTATTTTTTTATCTTTCCGTCCAGTTTTCCATGTATGGAATTTCCATGGTTGAAAATTTATATGTCTGGAGTTCTCCATGGCATCCATGCTGGCTGCGCCGCCCCTGACGCACTTAACTCTTTTCACAACATTTACAAATAATCGGCGTTTTGACAGAACTTTGTTTCGTCAGGCTGCACGTACTTTCAATGAGAGCTGCTGGGAGTGTATTTTCCATTCGCCATGAAAATACGGTGCTAAGATTTGCGCTGTCATGGGAAACAAAGAAAATATTTGATGCTTTGCGCCGCGCAAAATGCAAAACCGACGAAACAAAGTTCTGTCAAAACATAAAGGCGGCTACATTCGTCACAAGATTTTTGTCGCTATAGGTCACTAGCTCGTGCTTTAACGATTTGCGCGTTACGCCGAGTTTTGCGCTGCCATGGGACAGTACCCTAAGAATCATTAGAAAGTTTTGTACCCTAGAGTCTGACGAATCGAAGGAACCATATTGAAAGAATACTGAAGGCAATTCAATTCCTTAAAAAATTATAATCTGTTAGTAACAAAATTCAAACATATTTTTCAATTTCTCTATTAAAAAATAGCAAGTAAGTGTAAAAAATCCTGATTTTAAAACTCGCTTTTCATATTGCTATCCACCTGGTACTAGTTATCCCTACTTTTAGAGAATCGGAATTGAATGTGAAAAAATTATCATTTTCGTATTTAGTGAACTTGTACACTGTATTTCCACATTAGGAGATCAGAAAAAAATGTGGGGGCAACCTAAACAAGAATTATATCGAAAATAAAAAGGAAAAAAACGTACAGAAAATGGCTTTGCGTCAAAATATATATTTATACATTCTGGAAAAAAATCCTTAGCAGGAAAGGTCAATGAAATCTTTTAAGGGTGGTTTTAACATCCCTTAAATATTCAGGCAAGGAAATTGTCATTTGCTAACAGCTGAAATCACGGAAGATGTTTTGATTATACTATTGAGGTCGGAAATTAATTTACAATAATTGTGGGAAACAGTTCGTAGCAGAAAAGGCCCTTGAAATTACGTTAGAAGCTGTTTTAGCGTCCTTTACATATTCAAGCAAGGAAGTAGACATTTTCTAAAAAGAAATATCACGGTAGACTTTTTTGTCATACCGTTGGCATCGCAAATTACTTTGAATCATTAAGGGATGACAAAACCCTCAAATAAATTCAACAACTTTCCCTTCTTGAATATGTTTTCCACAATTCTCCTAAGTAATTTTCGATCCCAATAGTATGATACAAAAATTGCGTGTGATTTTGGTTGCTAGGATATATCAGTTTCCTTGTTCGAATTTTTAAGGGATGTTAAAACAATCCTTAAAATAAATTCAACTACTTTTCCTGTGAGGGAATATTTCTTAAGTTTCCTTGTTTGAATCTTTGAAGGATGTTGAAACAGTCCTCAAAATAAATTCAACTACTTTTTCTGCTATGGGATATTTCTCACATCTATTTTAACGTGATTTCCGAACCCAACAGTATAATAAAAAAATCCCACATGATTTCGGTTGTCAGGAATTGTCGATTCACTTAAATAAATGTTTGGAAATGGTGAAACAACCTTTAAAATGAATCTGCTGTGATTTGGGTTGTTACCAAATGTCGATTTGCTTGCTTCGATACTTGAGGGATTTAAGAAAACCTAAAAATTAATGCAACGACTTTACCTACTAGGATATTCTTCCTACAATTATTTTTAAGTAATTTCCGACATCAATAGTATAATCAAAAAATCTCCCGTAGTTTTTTTTTTTTTTTTTTTTTGAGAATGTCGGTTCCCTTGCTTGAATCTTTGAGGGATGTTAAAACAACCCTCAAACATCATCTTGACACAAAAATTGTAATCTGCCAAATCTAGCAAAAAGTTTTTGAGAAGAATAACATTTCAATTTTCTATCGAATTGTTGATCTGTAGACTCGAAATTACATAAAAAAAGTATGATTATAAATTTGATGAAAAGCCATTTTCTGTACATTTAGTGTGGTTCCTTTCTTTCGCTTGTCCCATTACAGTTTGCCTTGAAGCCTAGACAAAGCAGTCGCGATAAATGGAGAACATATCTCGCCATATTAGGTCAAACATCGCGAGCGTTCCGCGATGATAAAATTCCAAGCCTTGTGCATTTGTCTGGCTCTAGTCCAGTCGCTTTCGACCTCCCAACCTGTTCGATTTTCGATTCGTCTCGCTATTCGCATTGGATCGAAATTGACAAGTGGTGCAAAAAAAGCAGTAAATCGTTCAATCTCGCCTGATCGCCGGTGTACCAGATCTCCTCAAGCATTTTTCTCGTTTAATATTGACGTAAATTAAAAAGGCTTATCTGTGAAGAATGTGTGAGAGTATTATAGAGAAAATATAAAATGATGCTATGTTACTCCACACTTTTCATTCATATTGTTCGATACGCCGAGAGAATTCCAAAAATAAAACAAAAAATTAAATAGTTATATTTGTAAGACTAGCATAAATTGTCAAAGAGCGTGCTTATTAATTTCCCCGATATAATATTTATTAATATTATTCTCATTATATAATCATCAACTATTTATTCATTCTTTCCACATTAGAAAGCTCCTATTTTTCCGCTCCCTTTTCGCGTGTTTTTTGACTCGCGACTTTTTCGATCATGTCAATGTGACAGTTCATTAGTTTCCATCCGTTTGACATCTTATCAAATTCTTCTTCCATTTCAAGCAACATGAATTTGTTCTCCTTGCAACGAAATGCCTTATCGTTGACTTTCAAGTTATTAATTTTGCACTTTAGATTCAACCTATAAAATTTCATAAATCGTTGTACATAAGTTGTGAATTATTCAATATAAACGACTTAGATTCGAAAACTCAATTTAAGAATGCCTCGATTTTTAATGAAGCTTGGAATTGTTTCATTTTCGAAGCAGTTAGATTGAATTTATTAAGTTTGAAAGCTCCCAAGTAGAAAGCATATAATGTGGAAAGTTATTATAATAAGTAAACTGCAAAGGCTATTTTTTTATATTTTTTAATTTGCATGGTGAAAATACAGTGCATTTTTTTAAAAGACATCTCATTCTCTTACTTTAGAAAATCTATTCAATCACTTCAAATGTCACTTGATACTACACGATACGATACTTATAAATAATGTATGTATCATCTTCAAAATTTATATGTCATTTCAAAATAACATGATAGTTTCGAATGCGCGATTCTAAGAGAGTTTAATTTTAAAAGCCTGAAAATAAGCTTTTTTGCTTCACACGCTTAAACTCGAACATATTTCGTTTCAGTTTTTTTTTGTATCCCGGGTAAAAAAATTTTGGTATGGGATTGATCTAGGAAAACATCTGTGAAATCGTATGGGAGTGATCTCTCAGATAGTATAGTAAAAGTATGCCATTTGAGACGATCCCATACTTCATGTATGTTTGAATGAAGTATAGTGGATGTATAGCTCAAATATAGCTAAAGTATAACAATGTATAGTTAAAGTATAGGGGAAGTATTTTGAAAGTATATCTGAGAAGTATAGCTGAAGTATAGATAATAATGTATAGCTGATGTTCAGTCAAAGTATAGCTGAAGTATATCTTTTAAGTATAGCTCAAGTATGTAGATCATGTCTAAAGTATAGAAAAAGTATGGCTACAGTAGGTACAGCCATATCGTTGCTGATGATAGATAATCAGTTATCTGAAATACATGAAAATAGAGATCCAGAATCATGATTTTCATAATTTCAAAGGAAATTATTTAAAAATTCTAAAATAAGTAAAATGCTATACTAATATTATGTTTATAGGATTCAAAGATTCTGGATCTCTTACCAATATATATGACATAAGAGTCATATAAGTAGTCCGTTACATATCCGTTGAATATTTTATATCCTCACGAACAATATTCAAAATACAGTTGACTTGCGAAATCAATTTCAATCGCGAACTTTTGAAATTTTTAGACGAGCTGTCATTCATGATACGTTGTGTTTTATCACGTTGCTAGGATATCTTGAAGAACAAATGAGTGCAATTCTATGTCCGATACTATTGCCATACTTAAGTATAAATGAAGTATAATCTGTACTTCAGCTATACTTAAGTATAGATGAAGTATATCCTATACTTCAGCTATACTTAAGTATAGATGAAGTATATCCCATACTTCAGCTATACTTCAGCTATACTTTAGATATACTTCAGCCATACTTCAGCTATACTTTAGATATACTTTATCTATACTATTTCAATATACTTGAAGTATGGGATCGTCTCATTTACCATACATTTTTTATACTTTGGTAAGTCAATGATTGATCACTCCCATACTTATGATTTTTACTCGGGATGTTTCCAATTTCCAATTTCTGAATTGTGTAGTTTCAAATTTAAATTTCAGAAACGTCAGTTTTAAATTTAATAATTGCAGATTAAATATTCTTAATTCTTTGGTTGTAATTTTAAACCAACAACCTTTTTGAAGACTCAAAATACTTCACAATATCAAACATTACAAACTCAATTTCGAAAAAAAGCAATTTCGAATTTGAATGCTTAAAATTGTGCAATTTGAAAGATTAGCATCACATATAATATGTATGTAGCAATTTTACTTTATTTTATTTTTTTAATGTTCATATGTCAATGTTATATCTTAAAATTGAAAAAATTTCATTTTAATTTTCAAGAATGAATTATAATTCTAAATAAAGTGCTAAAAATTGAAGGATTCGAAACTAAAAAGTGTAAAATTGTGTTCTTCAAATTCAAAATAGATAAAAATTCAAGTATCTGATATTGATACCTCAGTAATAGAATAATTCATTGAAATTTTGTATATAATCTGAGTGTCCTCAAGATAATTGAAATTTGAAAGGATTCAAGTATAACAAAAATTTTATGTCATAAATTCTTGTTGACTCAAAATTGTTCCAGCTTTGAATGAAGTTCCATTTCAAACAAATTTCTTAATTCAATATTTCACATTAAACGTATTGAAATTGTCCTATTCCGAAAATTTTGTTCTGAAATAAATAAATTTCGAGAAATTGAAATTTCGAAAGCTTCTAGTGAAAAAAATTTCAAATTCAAACACTTCATATTTTAAATTATTTAATCATAATAACGTTGTGGCTAGACAGCTGGCGCCGGCATATAGCCGGCTATCTTTTTCTATGTATGGAGTTTCGAAAAGCGTGCATGGATGTATTTTTATGCCCTGATTACGATGGTAGCCATGAAAATAGACGAAAATATAATTTCTAAAATCGAAACCTGAAGAAAATCTTGTTTTTAGAATGAAAAATATTAGGTTGTTAGTTTTTCTAAAACCTTGTTTGCTGATATATTTTGATGCACTGATTATGAATATTATCACTAAAATAACCGCCGTTATCATTTTCAATAATAAAACATGTAGAAATTAGGTTTTTTGTGTAGAATAGTAAGAAAGTGATTTTTTTCGGGCACTGGGTGTCCACTGCCCGAACAAATGGGTTCCTTCCTCTGGCTTTTATAACCCTTCTCGGGGAAAAAGTGATTTCTAAGACATCTCGTGGGGAGCGAAAAAGCACCCGTACACCTGATCACAGAAATAATGCTTTTTATACACGTATTGT
>CAKNXH010001663.1:190592-203734 GCA_932178445.1 Andricus quercusramuli | reverse complement strand
TTGGACAACTGTGCACATGCACAGATGGTACTTGGACAACTGTGCACGTCGAAATTTAGACGTGCACAGATGGACTCTTGTGCACTTTGCCGTGCACAGATGTCACTTTCCTAACTGTGCACGTGCACAGATGTCCCTTGCCCATCTGTGCACGTGCACATATGTCCCTTTCCCAACTCTGCACGTGCACAGATGTCACTTGCGCAACTGTGCACGTTTATGTCCTTACGTAAGGGTTGTACTTAATTAATTCAGAGAATTCAAGAAATTCAGAGAATTCAAAGAATTCAGAAAATTTGAAGAATTCACAGAATTCGAAGAATTCGCAGAATTCGAAGAATTCACAGAATTCGAAGAATTCACAGAATTCGAAGAATTCACAGAATTCAAGGGATTCAGAGAAAGCAAGGTATTCAGCATATTGGAGGCATTCAGCGAATTGAAGGAATTGAACAAACTTAAGTAATCCAGAGAATTCAACAAATCCTGGGAATGCAGAGAATTCAGGGAATTCAGAGAATTCAGGTTATTCAGATAATTCAGGGAATTGCGAGAATTCAGAGAATTCAGAGAATTCTAGATATTCAGCAAATTTAAATGCATTCCGCGAATTCTAGAAATTCAGCGAATTCAAGAAATTCAAGGAATTCAACGAATTCAACGAATTTAGCAAATTCAAGAAACTCAGAGAATTCAACAAATTGAACGAATTCAAGGAATTCAGAGAAAGCAAGGCATTTAGCGAATTGGAGGCATTCAGCGAATTAAAGGAACTCAACGAACTCAAGGAATTCAGAGAATTCAAAGAATTCAACAAATCCAACAAATTCACGGAATTCAGAGAATTAAATAAATTTAACGAATTCAAGGAATTCACGGAATTCTTCAAATCTAACGAATTCAAGGAATCCAGAGAATTCAAGGAATTCAGAGAATTAAAGGAATTCCGAGAATTAAAGGAATTCAGAGAATTAAAGGAATTCAGAGAATTCAGAGAATCCGAAGAATTCACAGAATTCAAGGAATTACGAGAGTTCAAGGATTCAGAGAAGTCAAAGAATTCAGAAAATTCAAAGAATTCTGAGAATTCCGAAAATTCGAAGAATTCAGAGAATACAGGAATTCATAGAATTCAAGGATTCAGATAATTCAGAGGATTCCGAGAATTCATAGAATACAAGGAATTTCAAGTAATTCAGAGAATTGAAGGAATTCAGAGAAAGCAAGACATTCAGCAAATTGGAGGCATTCAGGTCGAACAAAGAGAGATTTTCATATATCTTCAATAATTTGAAAAGAATAATTTGAAAAAAATAATATTTGAAATATTTTCAAACCAACATTAAGAAAATTAATACGCTCCATTCCACCAGGATTTAATAATTCTAACTGTTAAAAATGTGCACAGTTGGGCAAGGGACATCTGTGCACGTGCACAGTTTGATAAGGGACATCTGTGCACGTGCACAGTTAGGAAAGTGACATCTGTGCACGTTAAAATGCACATGAGTCCATCTGTGCACGTCTAAATTTCGACGTGTACAGTTGTCACTTGGACAACTGTGCACGTGCACAGATGGTACTTGGACAACTGTGCACGTCGAAATTTAGACGTGCACAGTTGGTACTTGGACAACTGTGCACGTGCACAGATGGCACGTGCACCGTTGGCACGTGCACAGTTGTCCGTCTGACCAACGACGTGCACAGTTGTCCGTCTGGCCATCGACGTGCACAGTTGGGCACGTGCAAAGTTGCTACGTGCAAATTTGACCCCATCCCATCTAATACAACGCTGCTGAAGGCTGGTGACCTTCTCAGCATAAATCTCCAACCTATTGAGACTCTTGGTTTCCTTTCTCATGCCCACCCACCCCCCTCCACAGTAACAGAAGTTTTGGTGGGACTGACGTTACAGCTTGACTCCACCATACAACAAATCACTGCTAATCCGGACATCATTTCAACTCGCAAAACAAATCTCGCGCATACAGGTGATAGTTGGGAGTACAATCTAAACATGAATAATACAAACAATAAAGTAGCCTCGGAATGGACTGAAACTTTGATTGACGAAAAGCATGAACACGGGAAACGTAAGGGTCGAGTCTCGGCCGATTAATGGAGACTGGGTGTTTAGAATGCTAAAGGAGTGAATGATCTTAAGATAAGAGAACTACGAGAAACTATGCACGTAAGGAAACTAGATATTCTTTGTGTGCCGGAGACGAAGAAAAAGGGTTGCGAAATTAGAAACATAGAAAATGGGGTGTTGAATGGCGGTTTTGAAATATGGTCAGGATTAGATAGTGAATCACATGGTTGTCAAGAGATCGGTTTAAGTATGAATGAAAAAGCAGAACAACATCTCAAAGGTCACGATTTTGTATCACCCAGATTGCTATTGGCTAAGTTGAAAGTAAGAATCAGAAGATTATTTATCATAGCGTGCTACGCCCTAGTTGATAGTGACGCGAGAGAAGTCAAAGACGCCTTCTGGGACACTTATAATGATACAATAAGTATTTGCGATCAAGGTGAAAGAATAGTTCTACTAGGAGATATGAACGGATGAGTCGGTGTCCAACGTCAGGATACAGATACAGAAAGGGTGCTAGGTAATTTTAGGGATCCAACAAGAAAAAATTATAACAGGGAAAAATAAGTTAGCTTATGCTTAGAAAAGGGCCTATTTATTACAAATACTTGGTTTAGACATAAAATGATCCATATGTACACCTGGTGTAAAGGAAATAGCTACACCATGATTGATTTCGTTATTGCGGATGAAAGATTAAAAGAACTTGCCAAAGATACAAGAGTCATGAGGGGTTCCGAATGCAACACTGATCATTACCTTTTAGTATCCAAAATAAACTTAGGACGGGGATGGAGAAAGAAGAGAACAAAAGAATCAAAAACAAATGCGAATAAAGATTGAAAATTTGCAGAAACCAGAAGTGCGAATAGAGTTTCAAAATAGGTTAAACGAACGCATAGATAGGGCAACTTGGGAAACGCTTATAAGCAATAAAGATATGGAGGGCGCGTGGACTTTGTTACGGGATATCATTGTTAAAACTGCGATTGAAGTATGTGGTACGGCGGTTGTCGGAAGAAAATCTGGTGATCCATGTAGGAATAATGAAATTGAGGCAGCCCAAAAAGAAAAGAAAGAAGCGCACAAAAAACCATTGAACATCGTAGGCCTTAGCGACAAGGAGAGAAATAGGCTCAAAAATGATTACAGACACAAAAAGAGGAAAGTTAAACGACTAGTCAAAGAGAGTAAAGAGAAAATCTGAACAGAAGAAGAGAACAAAATACAAAACTACTTTGAAGAAATTATGAAACTATTATATAAACAGTTGAAGGAAAGTAAAAATACAGAGTTTGTCAGCATGAGAAACAGCAAAGGTGAAATGCTATATGATATAGATGGGATGGTATACGCTTTAAAAGACTCTTTTAAAGAACTATTAGGAGGTGAAGATATAGGACAACAAAACTGCGACATAGAACATAATGCATTAGAAAACCCAATTGAAAAAGTCTGTGTCACTGAGGTCAGAGATATAATTAAGAACTTGGAAAACGGTACGGCTGCTGGTATAGACAGTATTACCGCTGAAATCCTTAAATACGGTGGCGAGTACATACCTCACAGGTTGTGCGAATTAATAAACTTATGTATTGAGACGGGAGAAGTCCCAGACGATTGGAGAAAGGCAATTATTTTACCAATACACAAAAGAAGGAAGATAAAAGCAACTGCAGTAATTACAGAGGTATCAGCCTACTAAGTACCGTAAGCGAAATATACTCAAAAATACTTATTCGTAGGGCAATGAAAATCACAGAAGAGAAGATATGGGAAGTCTAAAGTGGATTTATGCCAGGAAGATCATGTACAGATCAGATATTTAGCCTAAGACAGATCACAGAAAAAAGCTTAAGAGTAGGAAAGAAAGTTTTCTGTGCATTTATTGATCTAGAAAAAGCATTGGACAAGGTAAATAGAAGTTAACTTTGGGAATTCCTTGAAGAGTACGGAGTAAATGGAGTGTAAGGGTAAATGGAAAACTGAGTGACTGGTTCGATATTATGCAAGGAGTGAAACAAGGATGCGTTATGTCCTCGTGGCTATTTATGATACTTATGGATAAGTATCTAAGAACTGTCCTCTTCGACGAAGAAGGTGTAGATCTCGAAACAGTCAAGGTACGTGGGTTAGCTTTCGCAGATGACAAGATTGTTATGGCAGAATCAGTCGAGGACTTGCAAAGAATGTTGAATAAACTTAATACAAGCATGAAGAACATGGGCCTGAAAATTAACGTGAATAAAACGAAAATCATGGTGTTTGAGGGAAAAAGGGAGAAAACAATATGCAACATTGTCCTAAATAATGAGAGATTAGAAAAAGTTGACGAGTACGTATATCTAGGTAGTCTATTTTTTAACGACGGAAAAATAGATGAGGAGTTAGATAGGCGCATAAATAAGGGTAAGCAGGTTATCTGTAGAGCAGGGCCCATCCTCACAAATAAAAACATATCAAAAAAAGCTAAAATGGCCATACATAATTCTATATTCGTACCGACTGTACTACCCGGTAGCAAGACATGGACCTGTCAAGAAAAGGACAGGAGTAAAATTAACGCGATCGGCATGAAGCATCTGCGCATAATATGCGGGAAAACACTGATGGACAAAGTTGAAACGGGACAATCCTCAAAGAGAAAGATGAACGACTGACCAAGCAAGTGTATAAAGGTAAAGTAAATGGCAGAATTCCCAGAGGTAGACCGCCGAAAGAAGGAACGTGAAGGAAGCTGACGCCTGAGACATGAACTTCGGATACAAATGGGTCCAAGTGGGGAACCGTACATAACAATTTTGTGAGGCTGCTCACTTGGGGTGATCGCTAGAGAGATTGATCAGCAACCTGGTTCGGAGAAGTTTTGCGGAATGAATGTGTAATTTAAATGAATAACACGAGAATTCCAGATCAATCTAAAACGTGTATACCTAACACCTATATACCTATCTACCTTATACCCATATACCAACCTACTCCATATCTATATACCTGTATACTATTTTCCAACCGAGTAAGTCATGCCTACCCCGAAAAGGAAATGGCTTAATGGTATAATAATAATAATAACATTATAATTCTCGGCATTATAATAATGCGTCCGTGACTGATAATATATACCGGGACAACCCCGTGCATAATATTCAAACAAACAAAAAATCCAACTCTAACCAAAAATGCCTTCGACATATTGGGCTGTAACCATCTTAAGTCTGAGAGAAAAAATGAGTTTCCTCATTTTTTTGGTAATAATAGGTAGGCAATGGCCCCAGACAAACGCGAGAACATCGATTTAAATGGTCGGACCAACTCAGGAGGGACCTTCTTACCTGTTGGCAAAGAAGCTCACCGGCGCGGAGAGGATTCATGAAGAGGTTACATGATCGTTGGGTCAATATGCACCCGGAATATGCTCATAAAACGCCTCAGTATTTAAGAGATCAGGTATCCTTCTTGTGAAAAAACGGATATGAAGCTCTTTATCAACAGGAAGAAGAGCAACATCCTCCAGCGAAACTTCCACCTGTTCCAGCAAGACCACCTTTGCAGACAGCCGAAAATGCCAACATGAGAAGTAGGAGATCTATCCACCAAAAAGTCTTCATCAGGATGGACAAATTAGCTGAAGCTAATACTGCTCTCCGCGATTTACTTCCCGAAGATGTTAATCTCTGGAATCTGCACTGTGTAGTTTACGAGGAGGCGGTCTCCCTGCTTAGCGACGATAGAAGTAACGATACTTCGGTACGTCTGAGTAAGACAGGCGAACGTTTTGCACAGCTTCAGTTCAAAATTGAAACGGCGAGACGGCATGCATCAAATTTTCAGTGTGTGATTAGCTACATAACATCAAATAAAAAGTTCACTCCAAAAGTTAGGGCACTTGCTCGAAACTTGAGGAAAGCAAATCACACGCTGAATAAGTGTAAACTGTCGACAATCAAGCAGCACTGGACGCAAAAAATAAGATCTCTTTCAACAGCGAAACAGCGCCTTGAACAGTGAGTAAAGTTGATTAAGGAAAATTCAACCTTTTCTACTCATCCTTACCATCTGTTCAATAAAACGTTACGTGCCGTTAAAAATCCGCCCAGTTGAGAAGAGATTCAAGTCTTCTGGGAGCAAGTTTATGGAAACACTAATCAGCTCAATGAAGATGCTTCAGATATATCTCTCTTCCGTAACTTGCCAAAGGCAAAAGTTACACGGTCCAGAGGAAGGTCCACTAATTACTGCTGAAGAAGTGAAGAAAGTTATTGCTAGAACTGAGAACTTTTCAGCGCCGGGCCAGATGAAATCAACAGCTTTTGATGGAAGAATTTCCCTTCTATGCTCCAACATCTAGCTCGTATATTCACTACTTTCCTTAACGAGGAACAACCCGTCCTGCAGTGGCTAGTGGAGGGACGCACGGTATTGATCCCTAAGGCCAGAGATTTGTCAAGTCCAAAGAACTACAGGCCCATAGCTTGTTTGAACATCAGCTACAGGCTATTCACTGGCATCCTCAAAGAGAGGATATTAACAACTATCGAGCCGGTATGGAGTGCAATAGTTGAACAACGTGGATGCAAGAGAGGGCTGGCAGGTTGCAGGGAGAACCTGTTAATAGACAGGTGTATTACCCTGGACTCGATCAGGTATCGACGCAATCTGTCCATGGCTTGGATTGATTACCGTAAGGCATTTGATAACACGAACCATGAGCTACTTATTAAGCTCCTTGAGTGCATGGAGGTGTATCCGAAAATAGTGAGATGCATAAAAGAGCTTATGCTCTTGTGGCGGACAAGATTTGTCATAACATCTGACAAAAGACAAGTGACTACAAGCTTCGTCACATATAAGAGGGGGGTCTTTCAAGGAGACTCTCTAAGTCCGATACTTTTCTGCATCTCCCTCTTGCCTCTATCTATTGTGCTCCGAGGCAAAAGCTCTGGATACCTATGTGGCCCGCCGAACAGAAGAGAATATAAGGTCAACCACCTTTTATTCATGGACGACCTTAAACTCTTTGCTTCCTCAAAAAAGGACCTTAACATCCTTGTAGATGCGGTAAATAGGTATTCTAAAGCGATTGGCATGAGCTTCGGACTGGACAAGTGTGCCTGCGTCCACCTACACCAAAGAAGACTAGAAACTACATCATCCCGTGACGACCAGGATGTTCAACTCATAGGCGGAAATACCATTCAGCATCTTGGTATTGGAGAAACATATACATATCTTGGAATACCGCAAGTGGGAACCCAAAATGTGCATAACTTGAAAACGGTCCTTGGAAAAAGGTATCGCCAACCTCTCAGAAAAATTTGGTCTTCCGAATTATCTGGAATGAATAAGATCCAGGCGACCAATATGCTGGCCGTTCCTATACTGCTCTACACGTTTGGTGCAGTAAAATGGAACGTCGATGAGTTAAAACAACTTGATCGAAGCACACGCAAGATGATGACAATACAACGAAGTCTTCATCCTAGATCTTCTGTACCTCGAATATATCTCCCTCGTGATAAAGGGGGTAGAGGCTTTCTAAGCTTAGAGTGTCTTCATCGAAGAACGGTTCTGGCTACAGCCTGCTCAGTTCTAAAAAGCACTGATTCCCTTATGCGACTCATACATCAACATGAAATCGCAAATGCTGCGGAGTTTCTATACCATGCAGCAGATAGGGCCGCAGAGGAGCTTGACCTCCCATTTAATTCCAGCGACACTACACATGGCCTAGCATCACTAACACCTCTGGTGCTCAAAAGTCGTATACAGGAAGCAGAACATACGCTCCTACTAAGAGAACATGCTGACAAACCCCTTCATGGTAAGTTCTACGGCATCATACGTAGATAAGAGCTCTCGATGGGTCTGTCCAACATGTTTCTCAAGTCTGCTGGATTGAGATCGGAGACCGAGGGATTTCTTTTTGCCTGTCAAGACGGCGTCATAGACACCTTAGTTTACCGCGAGCGCATAATAAATGTACCTGTACACGATACCAACTGCCGAGCGTGCAAGCAAGAGCCAGAAACACTTGGACATGTTCTCAGTGGATGCTCTAAATATGCACGCTACGCGTACATAGAGAGACACAATGCAGCTCTAAAAGTGTTCTATTACCATTTCAGGCATTTCTATGGTGTTGATATATTGCCCGTCTTGCCATACGGCCAGGGGGAACTCGAGTCCGTCGTGGAGAATGATCAGTGTAAGATCTACTGGAATTTCTCATTCTCCACCACTCAACGTATCGGTGCAACGAAGCCTGACATTGTCCTCCAAGATCTGAGGAACAAGATCATTTACGTGATTGAATTCTCGGCAACAGCCGATGGTAATACCACTGCAAAGGAGGGAGAAAAACGGGCGAAATATCAAGCACTTCTTTTCGAGCTGAGTAGGCTGTACCAAGGCAACAAAATCCATCTTATAATTCTCATACTCGGCTGTCTTGGAGGTATGGAAGCTTCGTTTATCAGCCAACTCAACAAGATTCCGGCTTGCCAGCGTCAGGCTCATTTCATCGCGAACCGGATGCAAAAGGTTGTTCTCCTGGGATCACTCCATCTGGTCCGTCAACACTGTTCCTCTTAAATTCTACAAAGATTGGTAGCTCTAAAAAAGTATCCAGAGGTGAAACTTTCATCTCCAATAAGGTCATCCGCGGCTAGAGACCTGACTCCAAGGAACAGTGCTACCTGATGTTATCACGCGTAAATTTCCCGCTCTTGCTTACCTTCTAGGACAGAAGGAGCAGAAGCGGATGACGTACACGTTCCAGTAGCTTTGGGATTGGTTTCTTTAAGGAACCACGATCGAAGCTTCCGGAGCCTACAACTTCTCATAATAGGTACAGTTTGTAGTAGTGGATTATAATATAAAATTATGAACGAGGAATGTTAAATTTGTGCTCGAATTAGAAATTTCTTAGAATGTGCAAGAAATGAGTTTTTTTGATTGTTTTAACTGCACATTATTTGAAAAAATTTTAACATTTCGTGCTTCAAATTTCTTCAGCTTAAACCAAAGGAACATACCATTCTATCGATATCATACGCAATTTCTTTTTTCGTGATGTGCAGGATCTGAGAATTGCTCAAAAAGGTGAAATTCGCCATTTTTAAACCAGGTAAACAATTTTTGTTATCATAAAAAACAATGGCTTCTTCCAATCACAGCTCGAGAAATTCCAAGCACATATTTTCATTTGAAAACAAATTTTCAGTTAACACAATCCATAGGAAAATTCATAAAAATTTCTGAAACCTACACATAGAACAGAATATATTATTCGATGAAACTAAAATCCGCTTCTCAAAACGGAGGTTTCCTGCCCACTCTACTCCTTAAATTGAAGAACTGAAGGATACTTTTTGAGAAATCTAAGAAATAAGAATTGGAAATCCACTCATCACAAGCGTGTTCCTCTATTGTGTTTTAAAGCAAAATGATCTCTCATATTCAAATTTTAATTTAAAAAATATATATTCCACAGTGTAAGATGTACGTGAATGTTTATAAGCCAGTATACTGTACACTTGAAAAAGACCATTGAATGACATGAAACTGTCCAGTGAAGTAAAGCAGACTGCACAGTTAATCATGTGCAATGTACTTCGTAAATAGCCTGAAACTAATGTGGTCTTCCTCTTTTGACATACAAATTCCGAAACTCAGTCACTGCACAGTAAGTTTCGCACACAAACCTTATGTAAGTAGAAAGCCCGATAACAGAGCTTTCACACAGACAGACTAGCTGATAGATGGTCTGTCATATATCTCTCTTAACCCACGGGTCAGAAAAAGACAACACACGCGCACCATCAGTGTTTCGAACAGAGTATCTCTCTCCAGTCTGAGTCTGAGCGGGTTAAGGGAGATATATAACTGCCTCCCAACCAATCTCGACGTGTAAAAGCTCCTTAAAGAAAAATGTCAAATTAGATAGTTTCTAAAATGTGATCCATTATTTCCAACTAAATGCTTTAAGCATCCAGAATAAGTTGTGGATCTGCTGGTGTAGGCAACAATCTATTCTAGACGTATTTTTAAACCACACTGTAAAAACTAGGATTCGATTTAGAACTTAATTCGGTATTAAAACAGTTCACGTAACAAAACAATCGCACTTCAGTTTGATCCGCCAATCTAATAAAATAAGGTCGATTTGTGGATTGAAATAGGCTCAAAATGAGGATCATATGTCAATAACTAAATCTGATCAAATTAATTCTAATCTGTCAAGTTTAGAAACCAACGTAACCCATAGGGCTGAAGTTCGCGACGTCTGAGTGTGACGGTTCAACACTAATTTTTACGAATTTTTAATTTCATCTATTTTTTGTTTTTTGTAAGAGTGAAGTTTGGAACAATTGAAACAATGCACCCTCTGAATCAATTCAGTTCGCTATCTCGGATCATTCATCAACCTGAAGTTAGCAAACTAAACAAGACAGAAAATGGTACTAAAATAAGACTATTTGTGAGAGGGTGACGGACAACTTTGCACGTAGCAACTTTGCACGTGCCCAACTGTACACGTCGATGGCCAGACGGACAACTGTGCACGTCCATCTGTGCACGTCCAAGACCACAGGAGCCCATCTGTGCACGTCTAAATTTCGACGTGTACAGTTGTCATTTGGACAACTGTGCACGTGCACAGATGGTACTTGGACAACTGTACACGTCGAAACTTAGACGTACACAGTTGTCACTTGGACAACTGTGCACGTGCACAGATGGTACTTGGACAACTGTGCACGTCGAAATTTAGACGTGCACAGATGGACTCTTGTGCACTTTACCGTGCACAGATGTCACTTGCCCAACTGTGTACGTTTATATCCTTACGTAAGGGTCGTACTTAAGTAATTCAGAGAGTCCAAGGAATTCAGACAATTTAAAGAATTCAGAAAATTCGAAGAATTCACAGAATTCAAGGAATTCAGAGAATTCAAGAGATTCAGAGAAAGCAAGGCATTCAGCAAATTGAAGGCATTCAGCGAATTGAAGGAATTCAAGAAACTCAAGTAATTCAGAGAATTCAACGAATCCAGAGAATTTCTTGCATTCAGGGAATTCGAAAAATTCGGAGAATTCAAGTTATTCATTAAATTGAAGGCATTCAGCGAATCCAAGAAATTCAACAAACGAAGAATTCGAAGAATTCAAAGAATTCGAGGAATTCAAACAATTCAGGGACTTTGGGGAGTTTAAGGAATTCACAGGATTGAAAACATTCAAGGAATTCAGAAAGTTCAAGGAATTCAGAGAATTCGACGAATTCAAGGAATTAAGAGAACTCAGGGAATTCAGAGACTTCAGGCTATTCAGATAATTCAGGGAATTGCGAGAATTCAAGGAATTCCGAAAATTCTAGACATTCAGCAAATTTGAAGGCATTCCGCGAATTCTAGATATTCAGAGAATTCAAGGAATTCAACGAATTCAACAAATTCAAGGAATTCAGAGAATTCTACAAATTTAACGAATTCAACAAATTTAACGAATTCAAGGAATTAAGAGAAAGCAAGGCATTTAGCAAGTTGGAGGCATTCAGGGAATTGAAGGAACTCAACGAACTCAAGGAATTCAGAGAATTCGAAGAATCCAACAAATTCAAGGAATTCAGAAAATTAAACAAATTCCACGAATTCAACGAACTTAATGAATTCAAGGAATTCACAGGATTCTTTAAATTTGACGAATTCAAGGAATTCAGAGAATTCAAGAAATTCAGCTAATTCAAGGAATTCAGCGAACTCAAGGAATTCAGAGAATTCGACGAATTCAACGAATTAAGATAATTCAGGGTATTCAGATAATTCAGGTAATTCCAAAAATTCACGGAATTCCGAGAATTCAGAGAATTCGAGGAATTCAGAGAATTCAAGGAATTCAGGGAATTCAAGGAATTTAGAGAATTCAAGGGATTTAGAGAAAGCAAGGCATTCAGGGAAGTCAGACAATTCAACGATTTTTATTAATTCAGCGAATTCACTACGAATTCACGGAAATCCATGAATTCCTTGAATTCTATGAATACGTCGAAAGTGAGGCTCGCGGGTTTTTCAAACTTTTGCGCATGTCCGAATTCTTTCTCCCATTTGTTCTTTAGAATTGAAAGCATTCTAGCAAGTTTATCATTTAACAATCGAATTTTGGGTTGCGAAATATTATTATTATTCAACTAAGAAATATCGATTTCAACCAATTTTAATAGATTTATGAATCTTACCTTTGCAGTGATACGTACAGTTATGATATTCGGAACCAATTATGAATTTTTGTACGAGAAAGCACTTAAAACTAGGCCAATTTATGAGATATGATAAATAGAGAGAATTAGTAACGTTTTATAGTTGTTTTTATACAAGTTATAAACCCTTACGTAAGGACATAAACGTGCACAGTTGGGCAAGTGACATCTGTGCACGTGCACAGTTGGGCTAGGGACATCTGTGCACGTGCAAAGTTGGACAAGTGACATCTGTGCACGTGCACAGTTGTCACTTGGACAACTGTGCACGTGCACAGTTTTCCGTCTGACCAACGACGTGCACAGTTGGGCACGTGCAAAGTTGCTACGTGCAAAGTTGACCCCATCCCTTTGTGAGATCATATTAGAACGCCCAAAAAAGGATCCCAGTTAAAAATAATGCCTAGTTTTTACTGTGCATAATTATCATTACACTCACCACACAGCCTCCCCCCTGCGGTTAATTTTTCTTATCAAGATTCAGTTATATAAGATGTTGTATTTATTCCATTTAAGATACCCTACTATATCTTTTTGATGTATTGGCTCAAACTAGAATAAAATGAAACAGGAGAGACCACCCTACAGTAGAGAATAAACCTACAGTAAATAATATTATTGCTGCAAAGTAAAAAATTGAGACTTTCAACCATTTTCAAGCTTATATTTCTGTCTTACCGAAACACAGTAACCGCCAGGGATATTATTTATCTAAAGTTGGATAAAAACGTTGCAAACCATTGACAACTACAATTATCCGACGACGAATTATTTTTATCCGCCTCA
>CAKNXH010001663.1:111767-190582 GCA_932178445.1 Andricus quercusramuli | reverse complement strand
ATAGCATAATTATAATTTTCAATTGTTTGCAGCGTTTTTATCCAACTTCAGCTAAATTACGTCTCTGAGATCAACAGTGAAATCTTATTTTCTAAAAATCAGAGAAACCATCAAAAGGTCAATCAATGTATTATGTTATAACGAACAATTTTCTAACTTACGGTGGTGTTATATTCCAAATTGAAAAAGAAGTTTTCATCATGTGCACAATGTAACCTTCTTCTTAAAACTTTCTAAGTCGATATTCATTGATCAAGAATAGTCATAAAACATTTGTCAACAGGTGGATCCACGCGTCTCGGTGACGCGAACTTTTACATGAAATTCAGTACTGTTATATTCCTGATATAAGGAATATCCTCTTATAAACAAGGTCATTAAAGGTTCTTCAATTGGGCAATCGATGCATTTTGAAGAAGCAAACAAATATATGAGATACATTACTGTTTTTTTTCCGAATATTATTATAGTTTTCCTCATATTAACAAGATAAACAATACATTCTTCAAATTTTGAAATCGGTATTGCTAGATCATAAGAGATCATGGAAGGATCTTTAATAGGTCATTCGACGTTTCTCGAAGACGCAAATAACAATTTTGTGAGGCTTGGGGTGATCGCTAGAGAGATTGATCAGCAACCTGGGTCGGAGCAGTGTTGCGGAACGAACGTGTGATTTGAATAAATAACACAAGAATTCTAGATCAATCTAAAAAATCTATACATCCTACCTCACATTACTCCTTTCCTTACCGAGCATGTCACGCCTACCCCGAAGGGGAAATGGCTTAATATAGTGATTAATTAATTCATTCATTAACACGTGTAGTGACTTGACTATTAATCACATCAAATTAATTATTTACGTACATTAGTAACAAAGGGCCAGAGATGGTATGACGTAGTGAAGGTACTGATAGATGGCATAATATGGTTGGGGAAACGGTAATAAGGTAGCATAACCTGAGGTAAAAATGTTGAACTTTGGGTATTGTGGCACAGAAGTTGATGTGCCACCTGTCTGGTGTAATATGGCGCCCGGAGTAATTTTGGCCCCAGGCCCTCGGTTCCTGACAAGGTGGTGGCGGTGCACGGTGAGCCTTAACATGATTGAACTCAAAGGTACTTGTACTGTGAATTATTTTCACAGATTTCGCATATGCATTGCTTATAGATTATTTACGAACAAGAATCAGAATAATCGGCGGAGCCGTTTACAAGAAAAGTAATTTTTTATACTTTTATAATCGAAAATTCGTTCATTTTATCTACTATACCTGAAATATTTGTTCTTATAACAAAAATCTACCATTATTAATAAGAAAATGTTGTTATTACCCAAATTTTTAAAACAAAATCTTTATTATCGTAGGAAAAAAGCAGGGGGAACCTAACACTGCTAAAATCGATAATTTTCTAAGTATCACATGCCCTTAAAATTAATATGAAAAAAATGCAATGACAATATTTTTAATAATTGATGACAATTGATATCTCAACTTTAGAATTATTCTATAACATTTCCGTGAAATACATAGACAAACAAACCATTGCATTCTGGTTTAAAAATACCAATTTCCGATGGAAAACTCGGACAGTGCGTAATCTGTTCAATATTGTGTGTTCAATTTTTGACGTCAAATGATTTTTTTCAAAACCTGATTTCCAGTGAAAAACCCTGGAATACCCTATAATTGTGATTTTTCAGTGAAAATACCTATTGACTGAGTGAATCAACCTATATTTAATTGAGCTTGTCGAAATTCTACTAATTTCTTTTCATTATATATTTTGATATAAAAAAATGTTTAGAAAGTTTTTAAAAACTTAGCCCAGATTAGGCTATGGAAGCTACGACCACGCAACTCGCGGTATACATATGTCATCCGATTAGTCAGTTCCCACAACACCAGAAGACGATCGAGCCGGGAAAATAACTCCACTTCACAATAATCTAAAAATGCAATAACACTTGCCACTGTGATGAGATTAAATATAACTTATTGATGAAACATTGTAGTAACGTTGTTTATGCAGCTCCGGGATTTTTTGTTGGAATTAAATATATTAGTCTGACAAATTTGTTCAAATTTTGCTAAAATTGGTCATATCTGAAACACCCTTTTCTAGGTTACTCTTTGAAAAATGTGTGTAGAAGATTGATTGGTCACATTTCAAACCCTCTTTTCCAGATTTTTGTCTATAAGAAAATGCGTGTCTGGGAAAATTTTCCGTACTAGAAAATTTGAATCCGGCAAAATTTATCAGAGCCCAAAACTCGGCCTTGTAGAAGAGTATGACCTTCTACTTCTGAATGTACTGTTAATCGCGAGAATGTTGCGAAAGAGGCTTTTGTCTCAACTTGGCTTTTTCACGACCTCTTCCAGGGAGAGCCAAAACCAGAGTGAGAGACAAAGGATGGAAACCCGAACCAGCAATAGTATCAATTTAAAGAATGTAGCGCGTTGAACTTGGTCTTGGAAAATGGCTATGAGTGTTCCGTACGAAAGTCGGAACTAAACTCAAAACAGAAAGCCCGACGCCGCCTAGCGGACCGAGCGAGCCACCATTGCAACGCCAACACCACTACCTCACTACATCAACAATCACAAATCTTATTAGGAATAGTAAACTTTCCTCAATTATAACACTTGTTTTAGATTCCAACTAAATCTAATTGAATAGACTAATAATCTAAAAAATAATCTAATAAAATTATAAGCCTTTATATCTAATGATTTTGTTGTTTAAAAATGTAAATTTTTAGTGAAAAACGCTGAAAAAACGAAAAACGTGAACTGCTAAATTTTTTAAGTTTCGAAATCTAATAATTTTTTATGAAAAAGACGCAATTCCTGTGTAAAAAGGCTAACATGATCTAAAAGTATGCAAAAGCCAATCTTTATGTTTATTTTCGTTACAGAATGCTAATTTCCGATGAAAAAACTAACACAACCTAAAATTTTTATAAATTTTTTATCTTCTTCGAAACTTTATAATTTTGTTTCAAAATTCTTTCCTTCCAGAAGGGATTATTTGTAGGTCATATTTTCAAAACTCAAATTTGAGATTTGGAACACACTTTTTTTGGATAGAAGATGACACATACGTTGAGGTGCGCCCTTTACATTGAGTTTCATAATGACTTAAATACTGGACTCAAAAATAAAAAATGTATCCTGCATAAAAAAGAAAATATATTTGCTCTTAACTAGAACATACTTTCTGCATGTATATTTTTGAAAAATACTCCTCTTTAATTGTTTCTGAAAGTATCTTAAATTACAATCGTAAAATCGTGGAGAATAAATGGTCATTCACAATAAAAAATCTTTTATAATTTTGATAATTATTATCAACAACAAAAAATTATTACTTGTCATATATATATATATATATATATATATATATATATATATATATATATATTCTCCAGTCAGTTGAAAGAAACTGCATGAGTCCAAAACCTCCACATATGTATATGGACTCAGTAGTTTAAAAATGAAATTTTAAAATCATAGAAAGTTAAATTAACTAAAAGTTCGAAAAAGCCCTCCAATTATAACTTCACGTTCTAATTTTAAGCCTCTCGACACAAAATGTAAAAAATTCCACTTTTATTTGCAATCACGTCTCAGTTTAGATACATTGTAAGTCTAGATATGGGAATATAAATCTGAGAAGAATTCCCTGACAAATATCCATAAAAACTTCCTGCCATCATATCCGCTGTGAGTAACTAAAGCGCTTTTCGAATTGTTTGAAACAGCATCTTCCAGTTCTTAAACTAGAAGTAGATGACATATATTTACTGCCTCCATAAAAATAAGCGAATAAATTTCTTTTATAGGAGACGAAACTGATGTGTTTCACTTTTATTAATGGAGTATAAGAGAAAAAACTATAAAAGTCAATTCATTCTTAGAAGTGTGAAAAAGTACAGGGAAAAAATGACAGAAAGAAGTATCTGGTAGTCGTAGTATATCACAAAATATTACAATCATAAAACAGAAATTGTATAGGGCTCTACATTTTTAGAATTCCGAAGTTGTGGGATGTGCACGTGCCATCTGTGCACGTGCACAGATATCACTTGCCCAACTGTGCACGTTTATGTCCTTACGTAAGGGTTTATACGAGGGTGATCCTTTGTATCTATGTACGATAAATTTTTAACAGTTAAACTTATTAAATCCTGGTGGAATGGAGCGTATTAACTTTCTTAATGCTAGTTTGAAAATATTTCAAATATTATTTTTAAGAAATTATTCTTTTCAAATTATTGAAGATATGTGAAAATCTCTCTTTGTTCGACCTGAATGCCTCCAATTTGCTGAATGCCTTGCTTTCTCTGAATTCCTTCAATTCTCTGAATTCCTTGAAATCTGTGAATTCTTCGAATTTTCTGAATTCTTAGGATTCTCTGAATTCCTTGAACTCTCTGAATCACTTAAATTCTCTGAATTCCTTGAATTCTCTTAACTCTTTGAATTCTCTGAATCCTTGAGTTCTCAGAATCCTTGAATTCTCTGAATTCCTTGAACTCTATGAATTACTTAAATTCTCTGAATTCCTTGAATTCTCTGAATTCCTTGAATTCTCTGAATTCCTTGAATTCCCTGAATTCCTTGAATTCTCTGAATTCCTTGAATTCTCTGAATTCCTTGTATTCTCTGAATTCTCGGAATCCTCTGAAGTATCTGAATCCTTGAATTCTATGAATTCCTTGCTTTCTCTGAATCCTTGAATTGACTGAATTCTTCGAATTTTCGGAATTCTCAGAATTCTTTGAATTTTCTGAATTCTTTGACTTCTCTGAATCCTTGAACTCTCTGAATTCCTTGAATTCTGTGAATTCTTCGGATTCTCTTAATTCTCTGAATTCCTTTAATTCTCTGAATTCCTTGAATTCTCTGAATTCCTTGAATTCTCTGGATTCCTTGAATTCTCTGGATTTCTTGAATTCGTTAAATTTGAAGAATTCTGTGAATTCCTTGAATTCGTTAAATTTGTTTAATTCTCTGAATTCCGTGAATTTGTTGAATTCTTTGAATTCTCGGAATTCCTTGAGTTCGTTGAGTTCCTTCAATTCGCTGAATGCCTCCAATTCGCTAAATGCCTTGCTTTCTCTGAATTCCTTGAATTCGTTCAATTTGTTGAATTCGTTAAATTTGTTGAATTCTCTGAAATCCTTGAATTCTCTGAATTCCTTGAATTTTTTGAATTCGTTGAATTCGTTGAATTCCTTGAGTTTGCTGAATTTCTAGAATTCGCCGAATGCATTTAAATTTGCTAAATTCTCTGCATTCCCTGGATTTGTTGAATTCTCTGAATTACTTAAGTTTGTTGAATTCCTTTAATTCGCTAAATGCCTCCAATTTGCTGAATACCTTGCTTTCTCTGAATCCCTTGAATTCTGTGAATTCTTCGAATTTTCTGAATTCTCTGAATTCTCTGAATTCCTTGAACTCTCTGAATTACTTAAGTACAACCCTTACGTAAGGACATAAACGTGCACAGTTGGGCAAGTGACATCTGTGCACGTGCACAGTTAGGAAAGTGACATCTGTGCACGGTAAAGTGCACAAGAGTCCATCTGTGCACGTCTAAATTTCGACGTGCACAGTTGTCCAAGTACCATCTTTGCATGTGCACAGTTGTCCAAATGACAACTGTGCACGTCGAAATTTCGACGTGCACAGATGGGCTCCTATGGTCTTGGACGTGCACAGATGGACGTGCACAGTTGTCCGTCCGGCCATCGACGTGCACAGTTGGGCACGTGCAAAGTTGCTACGTGCAAAGTTGTCCGTCACCCAGTAGTTGTACGGGTTAATGCATAAGTTATCTACCTTTTGACAAAATTAGTAACAGAGTGTCCCGCGTGCCGACAAAAAAGGGATTCTTAGCCTATTCAAAAATTAATTAAGTTGATCAAATCATCCTCATCCATACTTCCCCTCCCATATTATATATTAATAAATAAAAAATCAACTTTTAGGGAAAACGACACAAGCTAGAATGACATTTTATTTAACAAAAATTTCCGCCCAAATTATATCTAAAAATTTGCTTAGATCCACCCTACGCTAGGATGCGTATTTTTAGTTTTAATCGTCAAAAATAAGCAACTCCAAACCGAGGTACAGAAATAAATATAATATACATTTGATATAATAAAGTTGAACATAATGTAGAAAAGGTCTCATTGTCGACAAAATTAAGTCCAAAGCACAAGATGCCCGATGAGAATGTGTTCGTTAAGGCCGGAGGAGCTTTAACAGAAGAGAGTTCACAATTGCTGAATTACAGTTGTCAATGCATTGACCTTTAATTTCACCGGCACACAAGGAAAAAGTGGGCGGTAATTTTGACTAGACCTATATATCCTTATGTATTTTGACGCGCTGAATTCGAATTCGGTGCCCGTTTTGCCCGTACACCAACAAAATTTTGAGTTAATCACGAAAAACCGTGAAACCCCATGAAAAATCGTTGAAAATCGCATTTATAGACGTTTGTAAATGTTAGTTTCTATCTGGAATTTTTCCCTTGTCTTTTCTTAAAATACTTTTAATCCTTTTTTTTATTTCTTATTATGAAATATTTCATATTACAAACGTCCAATAAACATAGATTCGAAAAGATAACAATTTTTTAAACCTTTCATGAAATCTCGTGAAACCCCTAAAAATCTTTGAAAGCCTTAGAAATATGTAGAGTTCTTTTCAAAATGTTGTAAAAACCTTCAAATTTTTGTATTGAAGTGAAACTTCCTTGAAATTCTTTGAATTCCTTTCAAAAGTTATTGAAATATTGCAAAAATCTATTAAAATCCTTTGACATCCCATGAAATCACTGAAAGCCCTTTAAATCTCATAAGATCTGTTAAAATCATTTCAAATATTTTGAAATCCCTTGAGATCTCTTAAAATTCTTTAAAAGCTTTCGAAATCTCTTTCATAGTGGAAATAGTTGATACATTGTAAATAAAAAGTAATACTGTTACAATTATCAATCTGAAAATCACCACACTCTATATAGGAACCCATATGGAGACCAACATGGGAACCCATAGAATTCCACATAGATTTCAAAATAAAATCTTATGGAAAAATTGGGACATGGAATTGGATAGGAACATATGTGGGTCCCCATATGGGTTTATATATAGGGCCCTATACGGAGATTTTCAGAAGGTTAATGTGAAATAATATTTTTTTAATTCAATTGAACACTATATCGTGCTTCATGTTATTCATGCACGGTCCCAAATTTGAATTTCCAGATCAAGCTAATGAAAAATTATCAATTTTAATTGCAGGGATAGAAAAATCACACAAAGAAGGTAGATTAGCAAGCCTCATAGGAGTAGAAGGGGGCCATGCGGTCGGAGCGAGTCTCGCCGTGCTGCGGATGCTATATGAGTTAGGGGCGAGATATCTCACCCTCACTCATACGTGTAATACACCTTGGTGAGTATCGGATACGGAAAGTTCTCCTTTCCTTCTAAAAGAAATTAAAAACTGCTCTCTGAAAGCCACAAAATCAGTTCTTGCAGCTTACTCGAATCGCCAAGATTTAACCCGACTTCAACCCTCCCCTTCATGGTTTCCTTTTCATTAGAATTTCCTTTAAATCCGATCGCAACTAAAGGAAAAATTAATTAAAATTTCAGTCCCGCAAAACCAATCGTATCTAGATGCAACGTTCATTCATATACTTATAACTTTTATGAAAAGCACACTCAACTCTGCACAGAATTTAAAAGGAATTTTGCTAAAGATACAAAATGTAGTAATTTGCTTATATCATTAGTGTGGTCCAAAGTTATACCTGCTGGAAACATTTTTTTTCTCTCAATTTCAACGCCTATAAGGGTTGTTACCATATTTTGAAGCATTTTCATCTATATTCTGTATTACTTTAAGTCTTGTTAGAGATAACAAAAAATTATGCAGCTATTATATATCTTACAACTGTTACAAGTTTATAAATGATAATTATCCTTTAACGTGATATGCAGATTATTCAAATCTAGTGTATGAAAGTAACGGGTTACCTGCAAGTAACGGTAACTATAACATGAACATAGCTGTATTCTCATTCTCCGGTGTCTCATTTCTGTTGCAACTTAAAACAACACCAAATCAGCGTACTTTTGAAGATCGGCGTTTGCCTGTACGTTTTATTATGAAAATTGCGAAAACATTCTTTTGGACAAGAAGAAAACAACTTGAAATGCTTCAAAATAGGAAAATATCTTCTGCTTCTCATTAGGATAGACTTCGGGATTACTGATATGAAAAGCATATTACATTCAAAAACTGAAAAAAAATGACCTGAGTTGAAAATTTTTATTATATGCATATGCCTTCATCCGAATTATTTTATTTTTCTTATTAAAATTTAAAAAATATGGTTACAAAGCTTGAATGGTAATTAGAAATCCATAAGAATAGCCGAATCGAGAAAATAATTAAATAAATTATTTTAAAAACTTTCTCTAAAACTAATTTTTGATCGTTTGATCAATTCTCATTGAAGAAATAAGCGAAAAGGGTAAATAATGAAAAAGACTAAATATAAAAATAATAAAAAAAGAATAAATAAATGAAAAAAAGGCGACAGGTATATTTTCGATTTGAGAAAAAAAAATCCAGGAGATTACAGATATTTTAATTCTGACATTTATTTTTGAAAAAACCGCAAATTCTTTTTTTTATTCCATAGTTTTTTTACCTGATTAAGATGTGCGAATATTTTCTTCGGATTCTTGTGAGTTCTAACGTCGTCTTTCGAAATCCGTCAGAAAGTTTAAAAACGATAAAAGTTAACAAGGTGGCAATGATTTTTCTGGCAATATAAAAAGTGTATTTTCACCAAAAAAAAAACCTACACTTATATTTTTTGCTAATTTTTTTCAAAATTCAGCGTTCTATGAGGGAGACACTCTTTGAGTGGACTAAACCATTTTCGTGCCAAGAGATTTTTTTTCTATGAAGTCAAATTTGCGTAATTTTCTCCAAAACAACGGAAGTTATAAAAAAAATTTAAAGATAAAAGCTTGTTCATCTAGAAAGACTCTGCAAAATTCCTCTTGCTATTTTATTCTATCTTGTATCGTTTACAAAAAAATTCAAAAATTATATTTCCAGAAAAAACAAAATTCTCACAGCAAAAAAGGTAGAGATTTCCAGAAATCCTCGTCATATTTTCGAAATTCTAAGAAAATGATACAGATGAAAAAATTCGATTATCATAATAATGTGTATTGTAATTTCCGAAATCTTTTATTCAAAAATGATTATTTTCGGAATTCACCTCTGTAATTTCTTTTTAAGTCCAAACCGTTTTGTATCTAGAGACTAGCTGAAATCTGGACAATTTTCATGTATTCAAATTCGTAACGAACTCCTAGATAGCGCCAAGACTGAGACTAGACAGCAGAAAGGTTTGAATCAAACACGTAGCAAAACTAGACACACTAGTGTAGCGCCAGGCTAGTATTGCGTGAATAGACAGGCTAGAGAAAAACTGTACTGGCTTTAGCATGACTCAAGACTGCCACGAAATTTTCCCACACGGGTTCATATAAGCATATTTTTTCACGTGAAATTCAACAGACCTAAGTCATTTCCGGAAAACTTAATGTATCATAAAACTCAATAAAAAAGGTGATTTTCAGGACGCAATATCTTGATACCTATCAGAGCTAGAGCATTTTATTTTTTTTAGATCTCCGGAAAATTTTTTCTGCTTCCACTATTTTAATTTCAACTTTCATCTAAACTGTACAAGACATGAGATATTTCACGGAAACTAAAATTATATTTTTTCAGGTCAAATTTCTATTAAAAAATCACTTCTGGAAGTCATTTCTCCTAAACTATTCAAGATAAAACATTAAATTCATTATCAATTTTATGGGGAATGTTGTGCACTCAAATTCTTGCAGACCATTTACGCGTGCATACATAATTATTAAGATATCATTATTTTGAAACCATAAACAAGACACCATATAATGTGGTGTCAAGATTCAAAAATCGATTTTCTGGACCACCCTATCTTGGCATCATTTAGCAAAAGTAAACCCTTCTACTTGTCATAGTTGTAAGCTTTTTCAATCAGCAACTAGATCTTATTATTATTTCTTTTGAATAGAAAAAAAATAGGTACTTGTCTTTTGTGATGCTCATTAAAAATTGTAATCGAAACTTGTAATCGAATAATCGTACAACCCACGTAAAAGTTTCTATCTACGAACTTATCTTAATAAAAGAAAGAAAAATAGCAATCATAATAGAATCGATTTCACATCCTTAAATAATTGCAAATAAGCTCTACATTGACTATATCTTTCTATGCAAATAGAGAGACTCTATGCAATTCGATGCGATTGGCCGTTATCCGATTTCCTCTTCCTGAGTACGCTCAACCGTGATTCGGTATAACAAAATTCAAAAAGTATCGATTATTTATGGCTAAAATGGCAACAACAACCCTCGGGAAAGTGGAATCAGGACTCAATCTCTCAAGCCTCAATCATACACCCGGAAAACAAATTTACATCCTCTCCGATGTGAAACTGCATTTACCCTTGTTCAGTCGCTAAATTGGCTTTTCTTCATATCGAAACAAATCAATGGCAACAGTATTACAGCATAATTAGGCAGTATTTCAAATTATTATTTTTTACATTCCTAAATTAGTTTTGGACATGTTGATTTCCATAACGAGAGAGAAAAATAACATAACTGATACATTTGTATACGTAAATAAACGTAAATATGTAGAAATACTTTTCATAATTATCATTTTATGTGAACTATAAAGTTGTAGTAATGCCAGTCAGTTTAATCTGATATTATTCATATTTTTTGAAAATTTAGAAAATTACATTCCGGAACATGATGGAAAATGCAATTATTTGAAATTGAAATCTTGCAAAAGTGAACTTGTATTTTCAATTCAGGAATATGAAATTTTAGGAAACTAAGCTCTATACTCTTAAATCAATAACATTCTGAAATTTCAAATTTGAATCTTCATCACTTTATCATTTTTAAAAGTAGTCTCCAAATGATTTTAATTTTATGATATCCGTGGACAATTTTCTCGCTCACTTCTCATAATTAAACAGTTTTGAAAGTATAGCCTTCCAATTATAAATATTTTCAAATATTAAAATTCTTTCTAATTTCGAAGCATTTGATGAGTTAAAAAAAATAATTCAAACTAAGTAGATACAATAAAAAGAATACTGAAAATATTCTCATATGAAAGAGTCTACTCCAAAGTTTCTGAATTTTCTATAGTTCAATTTTAATTAAGATTTGAACTAAACTTCATTATAAAAAACCTGTGATAAACATTAAATATATTTGAATTGAGTTGTATTGAATTCTCCCAATTTAATGGTAACGAAAATTAAAAAAATTATTATTGTGGAATTACAAATAAGGCCATGTCTACGTGTACGGACATTTCGGTATAAGTAGCCAGATTTGTTCGGTACGAATAGGGGAAGCTGGAGAAGGGGCTATTTGTATGGAAATTCCCACAAATAACAATAAGTTACTTTATATCTTGATATTCCTTATTACAATTGATTGCGCCTAAGTTATAAAAAGTGCACATCATATCCCAAGGTATTAAATTGTGTCCAAAAGAGGATCAATTCGTTGCAGTGAGGAAAACAGTTCACAAATACATAATTACTACATTGAAAGATGGAAAATTATAACTGCTTTCGCAGCTTCCTACGTAGATGTCAATTAATTTTCTTCACACTGCAACGAGTTGATCGATTTTTTGATCAATATTTAACTCCTTAGGATTTAGTGTGTTTTATTTTATTAGTTACTTTTCCAATCACTTTTATTTATGATTAGTAAAAATGGCGCGCTATGTGCACTTCTTACATACTTCTTATTTTGATTCCCGGGTTATAAAATTAAAATATAGGCTTCAATTCAAATTCCTAGAAATATTTACCATTTTCAATTGCATTTTAATTTCAATTTTAACCGGCTTTCAGTACTTTGTGATTCACTATATTAAATATTTGAATATAAGATTTTATTCCAGTGAAAATCAGAAGCAAACAGAGACAGTTGGAGTAATTTAGGATTTCACATTGTGATAGGATGTTCTTAGAAGATATTCTGAAATTCTGAGTCTTACTGATATCTTCCATTTTTGACACTGATAAATTTGGTATATGTTTAGAGTTTAAACCTTGCAATTGGAAATCCTACAATTTTCAATGAGTATAATTTAAATGATGTAATTTTGAATTTTTTTGAATAGCTACATTTTGAGCATTCACCATTGAAAACTCTTCAATTTTAATGATGTGTAAATGAAAATTCTTAAATTTTGATGATTCTGCAGATCAAAAGCCAAGTGTTCTATTATAAATCTTCCAAATTGAAGAAGTTTTAAATTTAAAGCATCAAAATTGCGCCATTTTTGAATTTAAAACTTAAAACTTACACAATTTTCAATTGTAAATTCGAAAAATTGAAAATTTCACAATTCGAACGATTGAAAATTGAATGTGCTATAATTTTGATGAGCTACAATTGAGAACTTTTCAATTTGAAAAATATACCTATAAATAAAAATCCTTTAATTTTAACGATTGTGAAAATCAAAAGTCAAGTTTTCAATCCTAAATCTTCCAAATGAAAAACATTTCGAATTTCAATAATCAAAATGGAAATTCAAGAATTTTAAATCAGACTAAAATCAAATTCAAAAACCCATTTAAAGTCCAATAATTTTGTGGTGGTTGTCCAAATTTTATCGTTGAATTCTTGTTTTATTTTCAGAAATTCTATAAATAATCAAAATTACATATTTTTTTATTTCCAAACTCAAAACTTGCATAATTTTCAATTGTAAATTATCAAAATTAATAACTCTTTGATTTTAAAAATTTGGTATTCAAAGTTTTACAGTTTATTTAATTTAAAAAATTAAAATTGACGTAATACTTCATTATTGTACATTTTTCAAATAAAAAACTCTTCAATTTTGAAAATTCAGAATTGAAAGCTCTATAATTTTTCAAAGTTAGGCACAATTGAAAACTCTTCAATTTTAAGAATGCATAAATAAAAGTTCTAAAATTTTGATGATTTTAAAATCAAAAGTTAAGTTTCTGATAAAAAATCTTCTGAATTGAAAAAATTTCGAAAGTTAATCATGAAAATTACGAAAAAAATGTATTCTCAAACATAAAACTTAATAATTTTGATTGAAATTCTGAAAATTAAAAAAATGTTAAATTTAAATACATATCTGCAATTCAAGTTCCACGATTTGAAAATTTAAAATTGAAAGCACTTAAATTTGAAAGATAAATGAATAAAAATTCTTAAACTTTCATGATATGGAAAAAAAGTCAAATTTTCATTTCGAAATGTTCCAAATTTAATGAATTTTGATTGTGAATCATAAAAATTATAAAATTTTCCATTGTAAAACTTTAAACTTGCATAACTTTGAATTGTAAATTTTCAAAATTAAAAACTCTTCAATTTTAAAAATTAAAAATTAAACGTGCTATAATTCTGAATAGTTACAATTGAAAACACTTCAATTTAAAAAATGTACCTATAAACTCTCAAATTTTGATAATTTCGAAAATCAAAAGTTAACTTTTAACTTTTAATTGTACATTTTCAAAATTAAAAACGCTTCATATTTAAAGACGTACACTTCAAAGTTTTGCAATTTTGAACAGTTACTTTTGAAAATTTTATTTATTCTTATTCCAATAATATGTATATAATTGTAAATTATTCAATTTTCAAGGTAATAATTCAAGACTGAACATTTTTTTACATTTATAATATATGTTATCGTTTATAAAAAAGGAACCCTAAGTGTACTTAGTTCCTTTTTTGAGGAACTTCCCCAGAACGGCATCTAATTTTAAATGAGTAGAATTTGATATTCCAATTCAAACCAAAGAATTCCATTTTGATTAAAACAGCTTCAAGAGGAAACAGAATTGTATAAGATGTCAAACTGACTTATACTAATGAAATTTCAAACTAAGTGGTAGAAAAAAATCAAGAGAAAAAAGCACGCGATAAGTGAACGGAAACATCTAGGATCTTCAATGTGTACAAAGTGGATTATATTATTTTATTATTATATATTATTATTATATTTAATATATAAATACGATGAACATTTTGTTATAGTCTGACAAATAAATCTTTCTCATTCTCTAACGAGACTATCGATCAAGTTTTACAATAAAGGCGAGACTGGCAGTAAAATTTTAACTAGCTAAGGTCTTTGAAATATTTCTTCTTCAGAGCTCCGGGTACTTAAGTTAAGATTTTCATTGTGCGTCCTGACAGGGGAAGCGAAGAAAAATTAACAACACGAAATAGAAAAGTACGCCTTCGTCTTCGTAATCGTGTTTCCGTTTTATCTTTCTTATCTATTCAATTTCTCAAGGACTAATTCTCTAAGTGCCGTTCCAAATTGAAAGAAAACACGAAAATGTGAGAAAGCAGCTACAATATCTCCTTGTTTTCAATACTTTAGTTTCATCAGCTTTAGAAACATTAGTTGCATCTACTGGAGTACGGAATGATCGACGCTTTGAAAGTTTTAGATTGCAGCATGATGGAACTACACAAGATGTCTTAACTCTGAAGGCGTAGTTATTTTGTCAGTGGATAGAAAACAAGGCTAAGGTGTACAAAACAATCAAAGGAACATCAAAGATGCTCAGAACTTTAGTAACTTCTCCTGAGTGTTGCGACACTTTGTCTAGTTCCATGAACTGGAGATTGCTTCTGCAAAACTATCAACTGAGTGAATACTTCTTCGAATCATGTAATTGCTTCTCCATTCCCATTGCTTTCATCAAAATATTTTTAATGCCCCACCTACGCGACAAAGCATTCAATTTCCAGAATTAAATGTTTCCAATTAGTTTTAAGATAAAAATTAAACCCGAATGTACATGCTTGATAAGGACACTATATGGATATTTTAATTTTCTGTAATCTCTAAAATAAAACCAGTTCAACATCGTCTGTAAAGGTTGAATTTTCAGACAACGAGAACAAATACCCAACATTTGAGAAATTCGAATACCATTTTGGTATCCTATTGAAAGGATGCCTGTCTCGGAACAGAAAATAGTTCCATAGATTTTGCAATTATCAATATAAATCTCGGATCTCTCCGTTTAAGATATTTTAATTTGTTTTAACTCTTTTCAAAGCTTTCATTCCAATATTGATTTTCAAAGCATCTAATATCTCAACCATCACATATTTTTTGTCTATATCGAGTGGAACTTTAAAATTTTTCTTCAATAAATGCAAAATTCTAAAATCTTTCGAATATTCTTTTTTCTCTCAAAAAATTATGTTGCTTAATCTTTCCAGACAATAGCTATAGAGAATAGAGAAGTGTATTTTTAATAGGATCTTTATAATTTAACATTAAATGTTATCAAATTTTTGAACAGTAGAGTATTGTGGGGTAAATCAACAAAGCAACTGGATGTGGTAATAGTACCCTCCCTTGACAGAGTGTTATTAGGGATGTAATATCATATAGTCATGGTCACGGTATCCTTCGTTGCCTACTGACTGTAATATTATGATGGTCAAATTAGAGGGCATGTACATGACGGTTTACATTAGCGCAAACGATTGTCGTCACTGAGTTACTGACCTGTTGGTTCGGTAGGGCAGACTGCAGCACGGCTGATGAACCGGGTCAAGTGCCTCACACCGGCGGTCTCTCCAATTTTGGAAAGGTAAGCTAACTTTTTATTTTGATCATCAAAATTTCACTTATTGCACCATTCATAATTTTGTTTATATTCATACTCCTATACCAGCAAACTTCTAATATGTTAAAGTAATAAGATGCGCTTTCCAAGCTGCTGGCATTTTTTGCCAATTTTTTTCGTTGCATATGAGAAAATTGTTTTTTTGATTTAATATTATAAATATTTTTCAATATTTTTAATATTTCAAGGATAAGTCCATGAATCGCCTTCTTTGAGAAATTCTGATTCCTTATTCAATTTTTTGTATGAAATCATCACTCATTACTCTAATTTCAGAATATCAATATTATAATAATAATAGAACATTTCTATTATTCATATTCTATTTTTATATTTTTTTATTGAGCTATTTCTTTATATTTTAATATTGATTTTATTCTTATCATACTATTTTTAAACTTTTTATTTTAATCGCATATAAAAATGATAATTATTAAAATAAAGATTTTCAGTCGAATGGAGGAAAATGAAGATAGATTTTGTATAGGAAGCTTTTCTTGGAGTGAATTGGTAAAGGTTGAAAAAACTGAATTTTTCATTTGAAAAAAGTAAAGAACTCAAAGAGCTACCTTCTTATCGAACTGGGAACTGAAAGTCTCTTGCAGCACGGACCATGCTACGTGCGTGGATTTTTTTAAAAGTTGGTTTATTAACAGATCGCATTCAGCAATCAATAAAAGACTATCAAGCTGAACAAATACACAAAAACTAACATCATCTACTAACTTTTATGAATGTCCTGAAATTCTCAGCCCATAGCTGTTAACGCTAGAAAAATCCCGACGTTATAAAATACTTTCTGTATTCTCTTCCAGGCTCCAGCAGATTTTGCCAGATTTTAATCTTCTCTTTTGGCATATTTTGCCGGATTATAATTTTTTCTTCCAGTGAATTTTTCTCTTCCGTCCTTTCTGGGTTATTATGAGGTGTGAGGGTACAGTTATAGATATGACACATGACATTACATAGCATTATTTGCCGTGGAAAGATTATTAAACTTGTTGGAATTAACGTTGAATTCTTTGGAATTCATCATAAATTCTTTGGAAGTTATCATAAGTAATTAATAAATTAGATAAATAAATGATTTTGAAAAATCAATTTAAGTTTTTTTTATAATTATGCATACAAAAGGAGATATGCGAATAAAATTGTTTCCAATTTTTCAAAAGTAGTAATTTTACATTTTTATGTAAATTGTTTCTTCTGAACCTCAAAATAATTTTAATGTATATTAAAAAGAAACAAATTATTAATTTGCGACCTCTGAATATTAGCATCATTATTGCTTAAATGCATAATTGATTAATAAATTATCTCCTAATTTATTTATATAAATTAAATAGGTCCCAATATAGTATTGATGGATGTCGATCATAATAGACCGATTTTATATGGAATCAGGCAGTCTGACTCATCGAGAAATTTCTTTAAAATGTTTTATCTTGGAAACAAGTGTACGTAATTAAATATTCTTCACAGTAGTTTTTAGTTTTACCTACAATCCTTCAAATCCCTGAAATAAACTGTGAAAACGTTAAAATATAAAAAAATATATTTCAATATTTGTCCTTTCTCGCACATTGCATTTCAGATAATCTCCACATATTTAGTTAGTTTTCAAAAATACGTAATTTATTATATACTGAAAAACTATAAAATGTCAACGATGGAATAAACAGGGTTCAGTGATACATATCGTACCCAATTAGCGAAAGCGGATTATGTTTCAGCAATAGCAGAAAAATTACCTGATAGATGTTTTCATATTTAAAACCGGCAAATTTCCATGATAGACGAGGATTTATAGTTTAAAGTTATTAAAACTAAACTTTTCCAATTTAAATATTCGCTTTAAAATCTGAGAGTGTAGTTTATTTTAATATTTCTCTTTAGCAGAACCTAAATCTTTATTGTAAAAGTCAAGCATTTTAGTTGACTAATTTTGAAAAATCAAAACTACTCAAATAATTTCTCGAAGCAAAGTCAACAAGGAATTTCATTACTGCTTGGACTCTATAGAATTCATTCAACTTGTAATATCGACCACAGTCTAATTACCCATTTATTCTAAGGAATTAGGAAAATATTTGCTCCCGCGAAAACTGGTTATTTCGCATTCAACAAGAAGCCATCGAGGAAAGTAAATAACTGTGATTCTTTGAATGAACATAAACAGAGGGTTTTATATCGGGTAATAAAAAAACTTTCGCGCTGAAAGCGATGAGAGACGTGTTTAGTTTATGAACTTCCTGCCAAATTATCTTTTTGCGCTCCCAGAATATTCAGTTTTTTTTCTCAAGTAGATGTTTTGCTTCCAACTTTACACACAGGCAAATACAGCTCTACTTTAAATGCTATTTTAGCTCAGTCTTTAACTATAATTATTCAATCAAGATAGGAAAGTTATATCAATTTCCTAACTGCAAATTACAAATTAGAAACTATTTTTATCGTGCAAAACTTTCAGAATGAAATAGAATGTAAATATGAACATTCCATGAAATAATTTTTGTTCATTTCTTCATTTTAATGATTTTAATAGAGAGGTGAAGGGCCGTCCATAAATTATGTTACAACTTGTGGGGAGGGGGCGATATTTTGCGATCTGATGCACGGGAGGGGGCAGCGTGAATAAATGTTAGGTATGTGTTAGGTATTACTGTGTTAGGTATTATTTTTAACAAATCAACGTTACCGAAAATCCACGGGATTTTATGATTACCAAAGATTTCTGTAATTTTAAAGGATTTTAAAGACTCCCAATAAGGTATTTTAATTAATTTTCCGGGCTCTCTAAGGATTCCATAAAGCTTTAAATATTTTGAGAGATTTCACGAAATATCATCAGATTTTATACAATTTCACGGAATTTTAAGGAATTTTGAGGTATTATATAATCTTTAAACGGAATTTTAGAGAAATTATTCACAAGAATTCGAGAGATTTCAAAGTTTCAGACAGATTTTCAAATTTTTGAAGATATTTTCAAAGATTTTTAGGAATTTCAAACATGTCAGGGTATTTTGAAAGACTCGAAAAACATTCAATAGATTTCAGGAGATTTGAAAAGAATAATAATTTTTTAGGATTTTTTAAAAGATTGAAAGTAATTTTTAAGAGCTATAAAAAGTTTCAAGTGATTCCAAAAATTTGAAAAATTGCAAGAAATTTCCAAGGATTTTATGATGCTAAGGGATAAAAAAAGTAATGCAACACGGTTACTAGGAATTGCAGAAGATTTGGGATAGTTTTATAGGACATACAAGGTTTTCGGACATTTCAAAAGATTCTAAGAGACTTTTAAGAAATTTTAACGGATCTTATACGATTTCCGAGGATGTGAGTAATTTTGAAGAATTTTAAACGCTCTCAGTAAGGTACTTTGATGAATTTCCCAGGATCTCAAAGGATTTCATAGGATTTCCAATATATTCCAAGAGTATTCGAGAAATATTATCAGATTTATGTGGTTTTACGAAGTTTTAAGGGATTTTATAATATTTTAATAATATTACAATGAATTTATTCACAAGAATTGAGACACTTAAAAGTATTGCAAGGATTTTGAGAGATTCTCAATATTTCAAGGTATTTTTTAAGATTTAAAAAAATTGTAGAATATTTTGAAAGATTCCAAAGGATTTCAAGAACTTTCAGTGGACTTTAATGATTCTAGGGTATTTCAAAAGATTTCAAGGAATTTCAAGGAATATCATAAGATTTTATGTAACTACAGATAACTTCAAAAGATTTTATAATATTTGAATACAAATACAAATCATTTATTCACAAGATTTGTGGGATTTCAAAGGATTTAAAAAATGTAAAGACATTTCAAATATTTCAAGGAATTTCCGAAGTTTTGGAAGAATTCGAAAGATTTTCAACATTTGACGACAGATTAAACAGAAAGCAAAAATATATGAAACCTTCAGTAAAGGGTTTGGTCTTTCAAGTTGTTGCTTTTATTGAATATTTTTATACGAGATGACACAGCTTTTCATACTTTATAATTTTCAAGAAGCGTTGCATGTTCGTTGCATGTTCCAAGCTGTTTCTAAAAAAACTAACGAAGAATGTGTAAAGTGATTTATGGATGCCCCCTAAGTTGGGTTCCAACTCGAAATTCTTTTTGCAGAGTTTGTAATGCTCTTGAATGTTTTAGAAACATATTTTAGGCTGTTCTACAATATTCAAGGATGCATAATATTGTGGAATTTTCTGAAATAATATGGAATGTCATCGAGTATTCTCGTATGTTTTGAAATTTTCTAGAATGTTTTGAAATTTGTTAGAATATTTCGAAATCTTCTCAAAATCTTTGTAGAGTGTTCTTGAATACTAGGCAATGTGTAATCTTTTGGAATGATCTTGGCTTTTTCTGCATTATTATCGAATTTTACAGATTACTCTACAATTCTTTAATATTCTGGAAATTACTTGACTCTTGCAGAATGTTTTAGAATTTCCTGGAATGTTCTAGAATATTCTGGTATCTTTGGAAAACGTTCTAAAACGTTTTGAATTATTTCAACATGTTATAAAATTTTCCATAATGTTCTATATTACTGAGGTAAACTCCAGAAAGGACCCCGCACCAAATATACGAAAATGGGTTTTTTTTATTGTTAGTATTGAAACGTTATCTTTCTCAAACGCAGGTCGCTTTTGGGGGTTGTTTTAACGTCCTCAAAAGATTCAAGCAAGGAAAGTGACGTGTTCGAAAAACCAACATACCTATCAGGAAAAGTGATGGAATTTATTTCAAAGGTTCTTCAATATCCCTTAAACATCGAAGCATTTTGAGCACATTAAGATTTTTCGATTATAATATTGGGTTCAGAAATCACTTTAGAATAAATGTGGGAAACACCTTTCAGCAGAAAAGACCGTTGAATTTATGTTAAGGGTTGTTTAAACATTCCTGAAAGATAACAACAAGGAAACAAATATTTCCTAAAAAGAAAAATCACGGTAGATTTTTCCAATTAACTATTGTGGTCAGAAATTACTTCTATATGAATTTTTGAAACATCTAACAGGAATTGTCGTTTAGTTCATCTTAAGGGTTTCTCAACATTCTTTAAACATTCAAGCAAGGAAATTGAGATTTCCTAAAAATGAAAAAAGGAGATTTTTTTATTATATTCTTGTAATTTTGGTTATTAGGAAATGTCGATTTCCTTGTCTGTATCTTTGAGGGATGTTAAACCCACCCTCAAACATCCTGTATACACCAAGTCGTAAATCTGTTAAGTTCATGGGTACAAAACTTTCATTTCAGTGGATCTGCCTTACTAAATATTAGGCATCTAGTCAAATCTATAACAAAAAGTTTTCAAGAAGGATAGCATATCAATATTTTTATTGAAATAAATGTGAAGATTGGAATTTTGGCAATTTTTTGAGTAAAACTGTCAATTTTTCTGGTAATTTTCTCTCGAATTATTTATCTGTAGGTTCGAAATTATGAAAAAATTATAATCAGAGATTTTGATAGAAAGTCATTTTTTTACTTTTGGTAGGAGGTCCTTTGTTGACGTTCATATAATTACCTGATATGTTCCAAAATATTGGAAGTTTTTAGAATAAGATTTTCCTGTAAGGATTTAGTACTTTTATCTAGAACAAATTTTTTAGCTGCTAAACTTGTCTAAAGATGGTTGATAATTTCTGCCATTACAATTGCAATGTTAAGATGTTAAGTACTCAAAACGACTATTTTCGAAGAGCCCTAGAACTTCGCTAATGGAGATTGGTGCATTAGAAGCAATTGGTGTAAAATGACTTTGGAGCGTTTGGCTCCAAATCTAATTCAGATCTGTACGTGATAGGGAAGAACAATTACGACAACGGGATCCAATTGCAAAGAGTGCAAACCAATTTAAGTTCTCTGGAAAGGAAGACGGGCGTATCAAATGAACAAGTCTTAAATAAATTAGGTAATCAGATATGTGGGCATTATGAAAAAAAACTACAGTAAATACGAACAGCAAATTAAATTGCACTTCAGTTTTTACGAAAGATACAATACTTCTCTTTAAGTTCTAATTTTGACTTTAGTTTCCTTTAAATGGACTTTTTGATTCATATATTCTACCGAATTTAAATTTGATATGTGATATAGAAATAAAATAAAATAACTGTTTTCAATTCCTATAGATCTTTTTGCCTTGCATTTTGTGGGCTTCAAATTTCAAGTTATTAAGTGTTAAAGACTTGAATTCAAACTTTTTAATTTTGTAGGAATGTAGTTCTTTATTATTATTAAATTTGAAAAGCGTTGTATTTGAAGTTTTATATTTTAAGGCTTTGAAAGTCTTGAACTGTTTCATACTTTTTTAGATTATTTAGTATAAAAGGCTTCTAAAACACATATATATATATATTTATTTACATCGTTTTCTATTGTAAACAAATATGACGCTACTATGGCTTTCCATTTGATATTCCTCAATTCTCAATGAACTAAATTCGAAGTCACAAACTAAACTTGGTGGATTCAAATTTAAAACTGGCTCTTAAACTTGTACATCTTGAAAGGATATGAAGTTGAAAGCATATCATTTTTTATGTGCCGATATTAAGTTATTCAATTTGAAACGCTTCTAATTCCAAAATATTCACATCTCTTAAACGCCAACGGCCGTACCACGCTGGAAACGCCAGTTCCCGTTAGATCACTGAAGTTAAGCAGTGTTGGGCGCGGTTAGTACTTGGATGGGTGACCGTTCGGGAATACTACTAACTGCGTGCTGTTGGCGTGTCGTGGGTGTGGTGAGCCCACACTTGTAGTTATTTACTACAAGAAACTATCCACCTAGAAACACTACCCGAATCGGGTAGTGTCACGCCTACCCCTAGAGGCTCGCCGAAAGGGAAATGGCTTAATGGTATATAATATAAACGAATTTAATGTGAAACTATTGAAATTCTTCAATCCACCAATTTTAAAATCGAAACGGTTTTAATTACAAATTATTTAGTTTTGAATTTTTTAAACTTGAAATCTCAATTTTTAAATTTTGTAACTTTTAAAGATTTCAGAGTAAAATCGAATTGGAATTTTTATTACTTGAGTTTCGAATGTTATAAATATGAAATTTTTCAATGAGGATTAAAATTTCAAATGTGCAATCTGAAGAATTGACACAGTTCACTGATCAGCAACTAAATTTCGCTGCTAAAGTGCCAGGAACTCCTGATACATTGAGTAGCTCAATTGAAAGAACATGAGTTTTATTACTGAATGGAACGGAATGACGTCGACATTCAACTTGTTGGAGTGGTGAAGAAAAATCTTCTTGTCTCTCCGTAGCTTAGTTGGTTAAAGGTTAAAGCATCAGACCGGAAATCTGAAAGACTTGGTGTTCGAATCCCAGCTGAGCTACAGAGATTCTTTTCACAACTTATAAAATTAACAATCAATATTCAAAAAATATTTTTGCAACACCCACCTCAAAAGTTGACGTTTGCATGCATGTAGATGGTGCCTAAAGTACCTTATTTGAGCAGACTGTGCGTGAAAATTTTTTCGCGCATGCGCAGCTTGAAGATGGCTTACTTTAGACACTGGTGAAAAAGCTGTGCATGCGCACATTCGAGATGAGGTACTTTAGACACTGACATAGGTAACTTTCAACACTGGTGTTGGTATCTTCTTGAAATAAATTTACATTTAACTTGAACAAATGTTTTAATGATTGAAGTTTTGTTTTTAGGGTTTCGTAGCCCCCCCCCCCCTCCGCAGCAAAAAAGCATAAACGCCAACATTTTTCTTTCAATAATTTTTTTTCAAACAATTTTTTTCAAAAAATTTTTTTTCACAACATTTTTTTTCACAAAATTGAAAAAAAAATTTTTTTTTTTTTTTTAATTTTTTTTCACAAAATTTTTTTCAAACCTTTTTTTGCACAAATTTTTTTTTCAGAACATTTTTTTTCAAAAATTTTTTTTTCTAATTTTTTTTCAAACATTGAAAATTTTTTTTTTGTTATTTCTTTACTCCACTCTATGCAATATAAAATTAGTATTTTTCGTTACCACCTCCTGACAACTTTTTCGGACGGGCGTTGCAAAAAATAGCATGTGATACACGTGTGCGTAGGTGATTGTTAACTCGTATGATTACATCATTATGCTGCAAAATTCACACTCGCACACAATCACCTATTTTACTCACTTGTATCACAAATAACTATTTTAAAATTCAAATAGACTCGAAGTTCATTTTACCATGAAAAATCTTCACAAAAATGTAGAAAAAGATTCATAATCAAAAATAAAATTCAATGACTATCTAACTTTTCGGCTCTTTAGAGACAAAATAAAATAATGAAAAAAGAGGGAAAAAGAGGAAAAAGTCAACCAAAAACCAACCTCTTACTTTTTCCTTCTTCCGTCCTTTTTATACTACGGGGGAACCAACACGTTTCAAGGTCAACTAAAACCTCCTCATCAGGGAATTATTTATTGGATAACTAAAGGTATGAGTAATTCATATACCTGTAAAAAGTATATATTTCTTATACTTCGTGTTCGTTTTTATCATAAGAAAAATTTTGTAATAATGAATATATTGAATTTCGTTAATTCATATACTTTTTTTGAATATTTTTGAATTTTCCTAATTAGGAAAATTTAATAGTCTAAATCAGATTGTTATCAGAATCACCTACAAAAAATATTAATTTTAGACCTAGTGGACAAAAAACATTAACATCATATTATTCTATCACAAAAAGTTCACCAATTTCGAGTAAATCCTTTGAGAATTTTAAGGTGCAAGTTTAATATGTTTTAAAACTCGTCTTTGGATTGTGACTAAAAAACTATTTCTCAATTTAAAAAAATACTTTAATTTTTTTTTTGCTTTCATCCCACGTAAATTATAACTACAAAACGTCAAAAAATAATTGGACAAAACTTTTTAAGATGAACATTAAACAATTGCCTCAAATTTGCACGTAGCAACTTCGCACGTGCCCAACTGTGCACGTCGATGGCCAGACGGACAACTGTGCACGTGCCAACTGTGCACGTGCCATCTGTGCACGTGCACAGTTGTCCAAGTACAAACTGTGCACGTCTTAATTTCGACGTGCACAGTTGTCCAAGTACCATCTGTGCACGTGCACAGTTGTCCAAATGACAACTGTGCACGTTGAAATTTAGACATGCACAGATGGACTCCTTTGCACTTTAACGTGCACAGATGTCATTTTCCTAACTGTGCACGTGCACAGATGTCACTTGCCCAACTGTGCACGTGCACAGATGTCACTTGTCCAACTGTAAACGTGCACAGATGTCCCTTGCCCAACTGTGAACGTGCACAGATTTCACTTGCCCAAATGTGCACGTTTATGTCCTTACGTAAGGGTTTATAACTTGTATAAAAACAACTATAAAACCTTACTACTTCTCTCAATTTATCATATCTCATAAATTGGCCTAGTTTTAAGTTCTTTCTCCTACAAAAATTCATAATTGGTTCCGAATATCATAACTGTACGTATCACTCCAAAGGTAAGATTCATAAACCTATTAAAATTGGTTGAAATCGATATTTCTTAGTTGAATAATAGTATTTTGCAACCCAAAATTCGATTGTTAAATGATAAACTTGCTAAGACTATAGCCAGAAAGTTTCCAATTCTAAAGAACAAATGGGAGAAAGAATTCGGACATGCGCAAAAGTTTGAAAATCCCGCGTGCCTCACTTTCCACGAATTCATAGAATTCAAGGAATTCATAGATTTCCGTGAATTCGTAGTGAATTCGCTGAATTAGTTACAATCGTTGGATTTTCTGACTTCCCTGAATGCCTTGCTTTCTCTAAATCCCTTGAATTCTCGGAATCCCTTGAATTCTCTGAATTCTCTAAATTCCTTGAATTCCCTGAATTCTCTGAATTCTCGGAATTCCTTGAATTCTCGGAATAACCTGAATTATCTGAATACCCTGAATCCTTGAATTAGCTGAATTTCTTGAATTCTCTGAATTCCTTGAATTTGTCAAATTTAAAGAATTCTGTGAATTCCTTGAATTCATTAAGTTTGTTGAATTCGTGGAATTTGTTTAATTCTCTGAATTCCTTGAATTTGTTGGATTCTTTGAATTCTCTGAATTCCTTGAGTTCGTTGAGTTCCTTCAATTCCCTGAATGCCTCCAATTCGATAAATGTCTTGCTTTCTCTGAATTCCTTGAATTCGTTAAATTTGTTGAATTCGTTAAATTTGTAGAATTCTCTGAATTCCTTGAATTTTTTGAATTCCTTGAATTCGCTGAATATCTATAATTCGCGGAATGCCTTCAAATTTGTTGAATGTCTAGAATTCTCTGAATTCCTTGAATTCTCGCAATTCCCTGAATTATCTGAATAGCCTGAAGTCTCTGAATTTCCTGAGTTCTCTTAATTCGTTGAATTCGTCGAATTCTCTGAATTCCTTGAATTTTCTGAATTCCTTGAATGCTTCCAATCCTCTGAATTCCTTAAACTCTCCAAAGTCCCTGAATTCTTTGAATTCCTCGAATTCTCTAAATTCCTTGAATTCTTCGAATTCCTTAAATTCTTCGAATTCTTTGAATTCTCTGAATTTGTTGAATTCGTTGAATTCCTTGAATTCTCAGAATTTCTCGAATGCTGTCAATTCTCTAAATTCCTCGAGTTTGTTGAATTTCTAGGATTCGCTGAATGCCTTCAATTTGCTAAATAACTTCAATTCTCTGAATCTCTTGAATTCCCCGAATGCAAGAAATTCTCTGGATTCGTTGAATTCTCTGAATTACTTGAGTTTCTTGAATTCCTTCAATTCGCTGAATGCCTTCAATTTGCTGAATGCCTTGCTTTCTCTGAATCCCTTGAATTCTCTGAATTCCTTGAATTCTGTGAATTCTTCGATTTTTCTGAATTCTTTGAATTGTCTGAATTCCTTGGACTCTCTGAATTACTTAAGTGCGACCCTTACGTAAGGATATAATCGTGCACAGTTGGGCAAGAGACATCTGTGCACGTGCACAGTTGGGAAAGTGACATCTATGCACGTGCACTGTTAGGAAAGTGACATCTATGCACGGTAAAGCGCACAGGAGTCCATGTGTGCACGTCTAAATTTCGACGTGCACAGTTGTCTAAGTACCATCTGTGCACGTGCACAATTGTCCAAGTGACAACTGTGCACGTCTAAGTTTCGACGTGCACAGTTGTCCAAGCACCATCTGTGCCCGTCTAAATTTCGACGTGCACAGTTGTCCAAGTACCATATGTGCACGTGCACAGTTGTTCAAATGACAACTGTGCACGTCGAAATTTAGACGTGCACAGATGGGCTCCTGTGGTCTTGGACGTGCACAGATGGACGTGCACAGTTGCCCGTCCGGCCATCGACGTGCACAGTTGGGCCCGTGCAAAGTTGCTACGTGCAAAGCTGTCCGTCACCCAAGGAATAGTCCATATCTTTCAAAGTTATATTTCTACTGCAGATGTTTATCGAGGTTGAAAATTCGATTATGAATCATGTTTATACTACACTAAGAAGAAAATCTTGAATAAAAAAAAATTAACTTGATTCAAAGCAATGATCTTGCTGAATACATCCTATAAAACATTTCTGTAATACAAAAAAATAGTTTTTTCTTCACCCAAAATATGAAATTATTGTTCCAAATGGATATTTATTGCAGCCTCTGAAATATTAACCAAGCGAAGGAACGCTGTTATTGGTTGAAAGAAATAAGAGATTTGTGTTTAAATAACATGTAGTTGATGTACTCTACTGTGACTTAAAATCAAGAAAATATTTCTTTATAACAAATTAAAGTACATGCAATGAATTAAATGTTTTTATTTATTGAAAAATGTGATTTCTATGATTTTTATTATGAGTAAATGTTTATTTGATCCTGAGATACGATATATCATTTAGAAAAAATATGTAACAAAGTTAAAAAAATATCACTTGATTCGAAGAACCAAGTTCTTGATTTAAAGAAAAGAGAGAATTATTATAAAAATAACATAACTCATAAAAATAAACGCTGCTTAAAATCAAATAAATATTTGATTAACCTACAAAGATACCGCCATTGTTCGAAAAATTTAAATACTTGAAAAAGAAGAGAAATTTAATGTAGCACTTCAGAAGTTTATTGTAATGATAACAATCATAAGGTAATATTATCATTATCAGTTGAGATACCTAGATCATCGCATCATTTTATTATAACTATGGTGAAAATTTGTGGCTTACTTATAACCTAGAGAAATAATTTTTATTGTGAGATAAGGCAATCTGCAGCAACTAGCGGCATTTCTGCTGAACTAGTAAAAGTTGTAAATCAGAAATCTACTATCGAAAGAAATATTTATTTAGAATGATCCATTTCTTATTCAAAAACTAAATAAACGTTCCTTCCAAAGGATTTCATGCACATTTACTTCAAACAAATGTTGTTTGCACTGAAGTAAATGTGCAATTGAAACAAATATACTAGAATCTTAAATTTAAAAAATACTTATTTCAATGAAATGAAAATGAATTTATTCAAAAAATATATTTCCTTTTCTTTATTTTGTGCTTGATTCTGAACCAATCTATTCCGATTATTACATTTTCCAAATAGAAAAAGAAATATTCCAAAAAATCACACAATTCTAAAAACTTCTGATTTCAAAACATCCTTCAAGCAATATTTACAAAAAAATAGATATCTTTCAATAAATTGTAGTGAAATATTTACGCCTCAATGCCAATAAAGTTTAATGTTATTCATATAGGCAACCCTGCAGATTAGGACGAATTTTTAGCTCAGTGTCTCTATTTTGAACATTCACTTTAAAATCGAAATGGAATCTACATTCTTATGAACCATTTCAAGCACGGGAATCAGAGCATGAGAAAATTACAGATCAAAATTGGATTTCCAAACTACCTCCTTTCCGGCTTATCAGAGACAAATATATAACAAAGGAAAAAATCAATCAAAATCAACGTCTCACATTTCCCTTATTCTTTCTCTGTATTTTTTATAGTACTGGAGAGCAACATGTTTCGGAATGAATTCAGACCTCCTCATCAGGAATTATTCACAGAAAAACTATCGGTATGAATGATTGATACCCACATTAATAAAAATTAAAATAATACCAGAAATCATATATATTTGCACGTATACGATTTTGTTATCATCCCATTTCCGCAAATCCTAATTAGTTTCGCTAAAATCCATCATTCCAAAAAGAACGATTATTAGCAATGAAAAATAAAAGTTGGAAAAGGTTGACCTTCTGCGTAGAAGCTCACACAATACATTTCATTATTTGTATACATATTGAGCACAACAATGATGGAACAATATATTACTTTTTTTCAAAACGAGAAATCTTTTTTCTCCCTCTGTTTTTCTTCGTTATATATTCTTCTCCAATGAGCCGAAAAGGGTGTAGTTTTGAAACCTAATTTTGATTTCTGAACTTTTTTTACGTAGTGTATACTGATCTGGCAGATTTTGCCAGATTTTAATGTTCTGTTTCAGCTGATTTTTCCGGAGTTTAATTTTCCCTTCCGGCATATTTTTAATGACGTCACAATTTTCCATAAATTTCCAAGAATTTTCCAAACTTTCATAAATTTCGTAAATTTCCACAAATTTCATAAATTTCTAGAAATTTTATAAATTCACACAAATTTCAAAAATTTCTACAAATTATATAAATTAATTAATTATGGCCAACGGCCATACCACGCTGAAAAAACCAGTTCTCGTTAGATCACTGAAGTTAAGCAGTGTTGGGCGCGGTTAGTACTTGGATGGGTGACCGTTCGGGAATACTGCTGCGTGTTTTTGGCTCGTCGTGGGTGTGGTGAGCCCACGCTTGTAGTTATTTACTACAAGAAACTATCCACATAGAAACAATACCCAAATCGGGTAGTGTCACGCCTTCATACCTTTTTTCAGAAAAAAGTCCACAATATCAGCCACAAAAAGAATGAAGAGGAGAGGACTAAAGCTATCACCCTATAGAACCCCTTGAGTCACGTCGACCGGCGTTGGCATAAAACGAGACCAAAATCCTAATAATTTTTCCACTCAAACCAAGGTCATTTAGTTTGGCACAAAGCTTAGTATGGCTGATTGAGTCAAATGCTCTCCTAAAATCGACAAAGATGACGTATAAATAATCTCTCTTGTTAGTGACAAAGTACATGCTTATTACCGAATAAAGTGTAAATAAGTGGTCTCTGCAACCCCTCCCCGTGCTAAAACCCGCCTGCTCCTCTGGAAACAGTTTATATGCTTCCGCCCATTTTGATAATCTAGCAGTGAGTAGCTTCGTAAAGATTTTAGTTATTGAGTGCATAAGAGCTATCCCTCGATAGTTTAATGGGTCACTTTTATCGCCCGTCTTGTGAAGCATGAACATATCAACAACAGACCATTGGTTAGGAACTTTTTCGGAGTTAAGAACAGTATTAAAAATATTGAGCAAATAATGACCCCATTCGGGGGTTAGATGTTTGAAAAAGTCATTATTTATACCATCCGGATCTGCAGCTTTATTTTTCTTACAACCCGAGATAACTTTTTGTAGTTCAAGTAAGGCGGAATCCGTATCAAGAACTGGGTCCAACACTGATATAAAGTTACCATCTGATAAGAGTCTGGGCGGAAAAAAATCCCGGTAAAATTTGAACCAGTCACTGGTGCTTAATAAGTTTGCGTATTCAGACTTAGTGTTGAACAGTTTTGCCGTCTGCCCAAACTCCCAACTATTTTTAACATTTGCTAATCTCATAAGGGTTGTTTTAGAATGCTCTTCCTTTGCTACGTTGGTTGCCGTTTGATATGAGTCTCGAGACTGGATGTAACGGGTCAAGGAAAACTCAGAACGATTACGAGAATACTGCTTATAAGTACGTACAGCAATCCCTTTCAGACGAGCGCACTGCGAGTTGAACCATACATTTTTCTGATTATAAGGGCCGGAGGTACTGGAAGCGCCCCTCCATACTAGCATATTTAATTTACTGGCATCATGCGTTATTGCGGAAATTAAGTTATTATACAAAAAATCAGCGTTAACATCATTATTGCATGTAAGCGGTGAATTTAACAAAGCAGTATAAAAGGGGTCCGCTCCCTCGTCATTTCATTTTACTGACGTTGATACGCCGACAAATTTAGTAGGCTCTCTTTCCCTAGAACCCTCGAGTACAATATTAAGATCGATAGCAACAAGTAAATGATTTGATTGGTCCGAAATATTGTGGACAGAAAAATCGTTAACAAGATTTACGCAGTCGATACTTAACCAACATAAATCAATAGTACTGCAGCCTCTTTTCGTTAGGTAGGTAAGTTGGCCAAGCCTATCAGAAAAAGAACGACCATTGCTGAGCTCTAGGTCGTACGTTTCAAGGGACTCCACCAGTTTTTTGCCTCTTTTATGTACTGTGACATCTAAGGCCGATATATTCGGAAATAAATTACAATTGTTAAAAATCTCATCAGAAAAGCTATTTAGGGCTTCTACACGAGCGTTAAAGTCACCAATTATATAAAAAATGCGTGTTTACATTGTCTGAAGAGAATAAAACATTTTGTAGCGCATCAATACAGAAGTCCGAGTTTGCTGATGGGGGAAATATATATTACCGATATGCAAAGTGAAGGAATTTTCGAAGGTCAATTTTACAAATAGATATAAATTACTGACTTCAAGTTTGCATTGTGAATAGACAGCGCAGTTTTTGACTAATGTAATCAGCCCTCCACTGCCACGGCCCTTACTTTTTTCTTTGACAGCCATAGAGTAATAGGGGGTGAAACCATCTAAAAATTTCGGCAGTTTCACAGATGTGTTTGTGAGCCATGATTCACCTATACAAATCACACAGTGACTAGTTAAGTATGCTTTCTGCTTTATATCCAAGTTAAACAAATTATTATAACCACTGATAATCCAATAACAGACACTAAAACTCGACGCATGTTCACACATTTCTCCATTTGATGAGACATCCGCAGAACTAAAACTTGAAACTCCTGCCCTTTCCGTGGAAGATCCAACCAGTCAGTCTGTGTTACCTAGACCCTGTAGGAACTCGCCTATTCACATATTTGTTGAGAGAGCCCGCGTCTTGAGGATCAACCCTTCTTTTCCTTGAAGAAACGAGTTGATTAGGTTTAGAATGGTTGGTGTTGGTTATCTTCTTCTCAGACGTCATACTACCCAGCTGTGTTTTGGGCATAGCAGCTGTATTTATATTTACAAATGTCGTTGACTCATTACTGTGTGTCCCTGCTTGTGATGTCATGGAGAGTTTCGAAGAGACAGGTGCAGGTGGCATGTTATTGTTTACAAGAGTGGTAGCGCTCTCTTCGTTAATCACTTCAGTATTTGAAACATTATTTTCAATTATTTCCTCCAGGCTCAATCTTCTTAAATCATCCAAGCTGTAAATGAGATTGTTAACCTGCAGGCGGTTACCACTAACACGCGTTTTCAGTCCTGCGTTTTTTAGTTTAGCTGCTTCCTGGCTCAGAGCTTTACGGATTTTAACAGAGTCCGGGTCCAAGTCATGCTCAATGAAAAAAATTGTACCTCTAAGTTGCGAACGGTTGTGAAGAATAGCGTGCTTCATCGACCCTGAACAGAGTGAAAGCAAAACAGGTCTCATTTTGCCGCAGCTGAATTGACCAAGACGGCGGACTCCATCAATTGACTCCCGGTTAAGTGTTATATCCATTTTGGTACCGAGTAGATTCCGTACTTTTTCATCTAGCACAGGTGGTATTTCCGTTGGATCATCATACGTGCCAAAAAGTATCAAGTTGTTTCTTCTTGCAAGATTATCAAGCCGTTGAGCCTGCCTTGCGATCTCCAAGTTGAGCTCGGCATTTTCCTTTTCGACAGCATCCACTTTGGCTTCACATCTCTGCAAGATCGCTGAGGTGCTTTCTAGTATATTTTTTTCCACTGAATGTATTTCAGCTTTGAGCTTTTCTTCTAGGCTTGACATCAAGCTCTGCATATGTTCATAGGTCGCCATATTAAGTACAGAAAACCTAGAAGCACTTTACAAGTGAATAATGCCTGACCCTTATAAATATCCGCCCCAAGTTTAGAATCACAACAGTAAAAACAACAGTAACATCACGGCATCACAGCACTGGGTAAAATTTTTAGAGCAAGTAAACACTCTAAACTCTCGGCACAGGACGGAACAACAACAAACACGTCCTTACAGCTCGGCTGCTCAAAGGAGACTCCCAAATCCCTACCCTTTTCCAACATTTTGTGGGGGTGGGAAGGTACCCCTGTGATTGGTTACAGAAATAATGTTGGTCAAACCCCTACCCCTTTCCAACGTCTCGTGGGGGGTGGGAAGGTACGCCTGTGACTGGTTACAGAAATAATGTTGGTCAAATCTCTACCTCTTTCCTTGGTCAAACGCCTACCCCTTTCCAACGTCTCGTTTGGGCCGGAAAGACACCCCTGTGACCTGTCACATACATAGATATTGTTGGTCAAACGACTACTCCTTCCCATGGGAAAGTGAAGTGTAAATTTCTGATCATAGAGATGAAAGATTTCATCAAGATGTCCCTTTAATTTTCTATTCGACATGTTCACCGTAACATCAATTTTTTAACTCGTTGCAATTAATTTAGAATTGTTTGAAATTCATAACAAATTCTCTGGAATTCAACTTAGTGCATGATAAAATATGCCAGATGATAAAATTAAAATCCGGCGAATATGCCGGAAGAAATCAAACAAATATTTGTTCGAGATCATTAATTGCAGATTGTTTATGCAAACCATGATTTATTCCAATCGAATAGATCAATATTCAAATTTTTCAATATTTCATATTTAAACATATATAATTATGAACTTACAATAATCGTGTCAACTCTTAGTATCGGCTAAATATTTTTTCATTTCGAAATATAATTATTTAATTGGAAAAAATATTCCTTTCTCTCAAATAAACTCAGTTTCATTGAAATGAGGAAATATGTCATTATTATTATTATTATAGATTAGCAGTTCGAACTCGAAAGTTCATTGCCTCATCTACCCGAAACCGCCACACATCTCTATCCTGTGCATCCTCCATCCAGTTTAAGTAATCATGTCCTAGTTCTTTTAAATCATCCCTTACATTTTTCTCCCATCTGTTTCTCGGTCTGCCTAAGGGTCTCTTACCAATCGGTCTCCCTCTTAAAACTTGCGCCACTGTTCTTTCATTTCCCATTCTTGCTACATGCCCCGCCCATCTTAGTTTACGCGCTTTCATTACTCTATTAATATTTGCTGACCCGTAGAGAGCATGCAGCTCATCATTATGCAGTTTTCTCCATTCGCCGGTCTCTTCGTCCCTTTTTGGACCATAGATTTTCCTAAGTACTTTATTCTCAAAAACTCTAAACCTATCATCCTCTCCTTTCGTCAGCGCCCACGTTTCGCACCCGTACATGACGACCGGCATTATTATTGTTTTGTAGATTCTTACTTTGATGTTTCTAGATAGCAATCGCGATTTTAATAGTGTGTTTGCTGCATAATAGCACCCGTTGCCAGCGTGCAGTCGCGCGTTGATTTCCGTTTTAATCTTATTTTCGCTAGTTATAATTGACCCGAGGTATTTAAACTCGCTAACCCTTTCAAATTTCATATTTCCAGCCATTAGATCCCCGTCTTGATTACTTTGTTCAGATCTGACGACGGTCATATACTTTGTTTTCGTTTCGCTAACCTCCAAGCCAATATCTTTGGCTTTTGTGATCAAGATTTCTGCATTTTTTGCTACCGTTTCTTTATCATCCCCTAGTATGTCGAGATCATCCGCATATCCAAGAATTTGTATTACCCCATTGAGGGTAGCACCGGTCGGATTCGCCTGCACTTGCCTAACCACGTATTCTAAAACTAAGTTAAAAAGGACGCACGAAAGTGCATCGCCCTGTTTCAAACCATCGCGGATCGAAAACTCTTCAGATAACCTTCCGTTTACGCGTACTCTTCCCCTACTGCCGCTTAAGCAAATTTCGATAAGTCTAACCAATTTTCTTGGCACACCCAAGAACTCCAGGATCCAGTACATTCGCGCGCGTATAATAGAGTCGTAAGCTTTTTTAAAATCGATAAATAGCTGATGCACTGCTTCATTAAATTCCCATTTTTTTTCTAGCAGTTGTCTAATTGTGAACATTTGATCGCTTGTAGATCGGTTTCGGCGGAATCCACACTGGTAATCCCCAATGATTTCCTCGGCGAGAGGAGTTAGCCTACCTAAGATTACATTGGACAGGATCTTATAACACGACGACACAAGTGAAATTCCCCGATAATTGTTACAGTTCATTTTATCGCCTTTTTTAAAGATAGGAATAACAATAGAGTCATTCCATTCCTCTGGAATGCGTTCTGTTTTCCAAACTGTGCGTATTAATTTACAAATTTTTCTTTTGAGGCAAGGGCCTCCATTTTTTATCAGTTCAGCCGGTAGGTCATCGATGCCCGCGGCTTTGTTATTTTTCAACTTCTTTATGGCCATTTCTATTTCTATATCAGCAGGATCATCAATTAATAGATCAGCAGTGTGGATTTCGCCGAGATTACCTTCAACGGGGGCTTCGCGTACATTTAATAGTTTATAGCGTCTAAAAAACATGTATTGCAAAAAAAATGTTCTTTGTATTGAAAAAATATCACCAAAGAAATTCTTTCTTTGAGTCTAGGCCTAACTTTTTTGCCTATAAACTATATTTACTCAACTGAAGTTCACAAATCTTCGGTGCAGAGAAAAAAATGCATTTCCTTGGATCTGGTCGTTTTTTTCAGTGTGATGCAATATTTTCCTTAACGCCTCATCTTTTTTATCCAATCATGGAAAGAGATCGATGACTCCTTCATTTGACGTTCCTAGGGTGATTATTAAGAGATTTAAGAAGAAAGCCAACAATTTTGTTGTTTATTACTTTAGACGAAACCTTGTTAAGAAGACAGGCCGTTCTTCTCATTATTTTCCCAGCAATAAGTAAATAAGCCATTGTTTTTCACTTATAATGAATGAATTTTACATTATTTTAATGATCGTACTGTTATTATTATTCCGCGTATCTGAAATTGATTTTAACCCTAGGTGTGCCCATATATTTATTTGTATTTTTTCAGTCTGATTGATTTTTCTACATAATATACTCTAAGCGTTGAACCTTATTACTTCTCTGATGTGTATATTTTTCAAAATAGGGTATGCCTAAGACTCCTAATTTCCATAGTTATCAAAATTGTTGTTCTGATTGATTAAATTCGAAAAGTAAACCTTGGAGCAATTTACTCAGCATATTTCTTTTGAATACATTTTTTAAAAAAGAATTAATAAAAACTTCTTACAATCTATTCGCAAGCGTACCATGTAAAAGAAAAATGTTCGCGTACCGGTGACATTGAGGTCGATCCAATGAGTTTGCTTTGTTGAGTCATGGTTTTAGCTGCACCATTCTCTGTTTTCCAGAGATTGGATGCCAATATCGGATGTTTGTACCTACATACCAAAGGTTGTAATTCTGCCAATCAAAGTTTGTGACCGCGACAAAAACCGCAATTGTATCAATACTAAATAGAACAATATTGAAGTCGCTACATTTTAATTGGCCTGACTTTGTAATAGCTGCACAAAATATTTGATGAAAAAAAAGTTTAAAACCCGAGAATTAAAACAGGAACAAATTTTTACGCTTTGGAATACAAATTTAAATTTCTTATCTGTGTATCATTGTAATCGTTGAAATCAATCATTTTGATGTGTTTCATAGAAATGATGAAAGCAATAATTAAAAGTTGAAAGATATTCGTATCACTTTTTTGTTTGTTTTATTTAATAACAAAAAATTATTTGTGAAAGATGAAGAATGGGAATTTACTTTCTGTCATAAAAATATCTCAATCACTATTCATCAGTAAACGTCTGGAATAATATTATGGTGATAACAAAAGATATCGTACTTACTGTTACGTGTCATTTTACTTCATACATGTGTGGAGAAATATCACCTTTTTATCATTTCTTATTTTCCTTTTGTTAGTGTTCTGGATTAAAATGTTTCATTCAACATTTTTAAATGCAAAATAATATATAAATCTGCCCAATAAATCTTATGCATGTAAAAGGTAGATAATGTAGATGTTTTCATTATTGAAAGAATTAAAATAATAAAGTATCAATTACACTGTTAGAAAAATCTGTACTAGATTTAGTATACATGTAATGGAAGCAAGAATGCACAACATGAAATAAAATTTAGTATACCAGCGTACAGTAAATTTAGTATATGCATATACTGATTTTAGTATGCAGGTACATGAAATTTAGTATACGCGTATACTAAATCCAGTATAAATGTATACGAAATTTGGTATACGCATATACTAAATTCAGTATACGCGTTCCGTTTCGCGCGGGTTCCATATTATCACCGCCTGTAAACATGATCAGATGAAACATGAAATTAAAGAACAAAGTTTTAATTTTCAAATACTCATATCGTTAAGTTACATTTAAGTTAATAAATTGAATATACCTTTTAAAGAGAAGACTTCGCAGATCCTCGCAAAAAGAAGCCGAACCTTTTAGCATTACGAAGAACTCAAACAAATGCAGCGGTATACGAGCCTGCTACCGGCCACGTTGCCCGACTCGCGTAAATCGAAACGCGCTTGCGCAGCTGAATATAGTAAACACGTATATGAATTTTAGTATACAGAAACTATTAAATTAATATACGTGAAAGAAACTTACTCTACACTTAAATTATTTAGTATACATATAACCTCATGAAATAAATTTAGTATACGTAAGTATACTAAAATTACAAAGTGTAATGAGTTTAGTAAACATATAAGAACTTTACTATGCCCGTGTATACTAAAATCGCAAACATTTCTTACAGTGTATGTAGAATAATGGGAAAGAAGATTGTTCTAAATTGTGAATTTTATTTTTTAAGTCTTATTTTTGTTTAAGATAACTGATTCTTGGTCAAAATCGCTAAAATAACATATTATCATTCAAAAATGAATAACCTAATGACATAACTAAAAATTGTAAATCTTCGTCAAAATTTAATTACTTTTGTTACAAATAACCAATTTTCGGTGAAACACGTTAAGATAACTCTAACGTGTTCTAAAATTGAAAATCTTCTATAGAATGTATACCGATTGTTAGTGGAAACTGCTTCTGGCATAAGCTTTAATTGTACAAAAAAAATTTAATTTCTTTGAAATATAATTATTTTTTACGAAGAATACCAATTTCAGGCGTAAAATGATTACAATACCTTAAACTCTTTAAGAAATGTGAATCTTCTTTAAAATATATTTTTTAAATTAAAAACCAAATTTCCGACAAAAAACGCTATATAATCCAAAACTAAAAAAATGGTAAATTTTATTCAAATTATAATTATTTCTGTTTAAAAATAGTATAGTATATTTTTCTAAATCTGAGTGTTAATCAAGGAGAACAATAAATAGTTATTTGAATTAAAAAATTGAATTCCATTCGATATAAAATCATAAAATAATCTCACCATAGATGAAAACAACGCAGGCATGTCTAGTTATTAATAATTTACATTTACCGATCATTAGTTAAACTTTCTGGGTGTGATTGAACATTGGTAAATTTTTTGAAAAATTGTTTCTCCACTTACACCCATGGTCAGGTAGTTTTTATTTTAGTATAATTTACAAATGGTGGGCCAGCACATTAAAAAGCATACCATCGCCATGGGTGTAATGTGTAACTAGAAAAGTTTGCAAATGTTACAGCAGTATCAATATAATTAATAATATATATAATATACAGGGTGGACCATTGTTATATATTGTGGGAAATAACTCAGATTTTTTGTTGGATATAGAAAAATGTTTCAGACAAAAGTTCAAGGGGGCAGAGGGGGTCAAGTACTGATACCAACTACCTCGACCTTGAATTCAATTTTCAAGGTTATTTTAAGGCCAAAGTGATTTTTTAAAAGTGGAACCCCCGACTTTTGACCCCATATTTGAAAAGAGCGGGAAATTTTACGTTCGAAATTATATTTTTGTGAAATTCATGGCAAGGTTGAATGAAGGTCAAATGTGCGATAATGTTTAAATATTGGGTTTTAGCTCGAAATTGAGGTTGGAAAAGCAAAAAGTTTCCGACAAAAGTTATCAAAGGCAGAGGGATCACCCAACATACTTGTACCAACGATCTTGACATGTTGCCAACCTCGATTCCGAGCCAACACCCATTATTTAAAAATTTTTGCATCTTCTTCAAAATTTAATGATTTTCGGAACAAAATGTACATTTTTATCGAAAAACACTTTTAATATTCGAAATCAAAAAAACATAAAGTTGTCGAAAAATTGTAAATATTATTTGCAATATAATTTATTTTGATTAAAAACACCAATTTCCCTCGGTATTTTCATCTTAATATTTCAAGAAATGTCAATGTAGTTAGAAGTAAGTAAGTAAGAAGAAAGCAAAAATTTAGTAACCAAGAAGTAATTTAAGTTAGAAATACGTATTTCTAGTTTAACGGTAAGTTATTCAGAATTATTGTAAATCATCTTTGAAATCGAATATGATTTTTTTTTAGTTATTCGATTTCATGTAAAAATCGCTAATATAACTTGAAGCTGTACACAAATTGTTAATCTTTTTCGAACTATACTGATTAATTCTGTTTGAAAATAACAATTTCTACTGTAAGACGCTAACATAACTTAAAATGGGGAAAAATTGTGAATCTTTAAAGTGTGATGATTTTTGTTTAAAAATGCTAATGTCCGTTGAAAAATACTAACGAAACCGAAAAACGTAAGTTGTTCCAGAATTTTGTATTTTTGTAATCTAATAATTTTTCATTAAAAATACCAATTTTTTATTCAAAAGTGCGACAATATTTAAAAGCATTAATGTTTCTTAATTTTCATAAGATTGACTGCCAGCTTTCTTATTAAAAGAGATTACTTCTAGATTTATTTTTTTAAATTAACACCGAGTAATTTAAATTAATGCATAGCCAATCAAATGTTTCATAATTGCAAGTTTTTTTTTCGAGGACGATTCATGCAAATACTTTTTTCCTTCTTTATTCTTCTTTCCTGCTTCGCCTGTCTGATACTAATATCTTGTTCTTCCACATATTTTTATCTGCTATTCAACCAAGTTATATCCTACAATGAGATTTTATACTAAAGTAGGTATTCGCTCTGAACTTTTAATTACTCTTTAATTAAGCTTACTGCTAATCGCGGCCATAATCCTGTACTCGGTGAATTTTTTAGAGCTCGTAAAAACGTTAATCATTACAGAAAATAACAATAATTTACCCTCATTTTACAAAGCGTAATTGGAAAGATATTAAAAAAGCAGGGAATAATCTACCCTGCCAGCATGAGATATCGGCGGCATATTCCATTTATCTCCCAGGATATCCTGGGCATATTCCAGGCCATCCTAGGAATATTGCAAATGATATCGTACAGACTATCCCGAGGATATTCCATTAATGCTCAAAACTAAAAAGTTAACAATTCCTCGAATATTCGTGCCGGGTTATAATCTATTTTCTTTTACACTGTGTGAACCAACGCTGTACATATTAATTTAATTTTTTTTGTCGTAAAAACTGATTTTTCTGTTATACTCATAGTAAAAAGTGCGGTCTCCAAACTACGCAATTTAGAGGTTATAGATGCGAAAGGAACCGAATATTCGAGATTTGCATAAAGCGGACTTTCGTCAAGCAGATTTTTGTGAATCTTTCTGGCCCGGCATTCTACATATTTAAATTAATATGCATTCCAGAAATATTTGACTAGATTACCAAAATTGTATATATCCCGCACAGGAAATTGTATGCATATCGTACGGGCGGAAATGTTGATATCCTTGGAATATGCCACGGATATCTCGGGAGGTTTTTAGGATATTTTTCAGGATATGCCATGTCCTGCCGAGATATCCTAGGAATATACCAAAGATATCATTTTTTATAAGTATACTCTTTATTTAGATAATTATCCAATAGACTTCATTCAAACACATATAATTAACAACATCAAAACAATTCAAGATTCACTATCTAAACAAACAGATACAAAAATTGTTAGGAATTTTATATTTAAGCCTTCAGTTTCTACATCCTTTCATGGAAAGTGATCCTTTGAAATTAAAAGAATTTTGAATGATTTCAATATTACAACAACTTTAGGATTGACTCAAAACTTGACAAAGTTATAAAATGAGTAAAGATTCTCTAGAAATGTATAAACTTACTGATGTAGTGTACAAAATTCAATGTTTGATTTGCGATAAAGAATCATAAAGTTATTGCTAAACACCAGGTTGAAACTGGACATTTAATTGATTGGAAAAATCTTACAGCCTTACACCATGAACCTACAAAATTTAAAATACTAATAGTAGAAATGTTCTTTATTAAAAAAACAGTAATATTTGTTTAAATATAATTTCTGGCCTTGCTAATAATAGTCCATTGTATAACATAATTCTAGATTTTTTAATTTAAAAAACGAATAAATAAATGAAAAATAAAAAATATTAATTTAATTAAATGTAAAAGGTTTTATCTAATAAAATTTGTGATTCAAAAACGATTATATATCTTAATTAACTTTGAATTTAACTAGATTCTTTAATCTATATCAATTCATAATTTAGAAATGTTAGCTGTTAATCTTTTAATGATTCAAATTGGTGAACTTTATCTCTTTCAAAAAAGTGTAAGTTTAAAAAAAATGTATTGTTGTATCTTAACTTATATTCAATTATTTATGAACAGTTTTATTGTACAAGATTTTTCTATTGATTGTTAATAATTTTTAGTTTTTATTAATTTTTCAGTTATAAATCTTAGATCCCAAGTTATACAGTTTGAGGATACGTCATTGTAATTGTTCCTCTTCGTTTGTGTATACAGAATGTTCCTATCAGTTTTTCTTGATGATCCTTCAAGAAAAAAAATTTTAATGTCAATCAACATTGCATCTAAGGTGAAGTTTTCATCTACTATCAATTTAAAATAATAGAAATCTCAATTTGGTAAATATAAATTAGTTTTTTTCTCAATCGAGCTTTACTTAATTTCCGTTGCATTTAATTAAAATGGTATAAATTTTAATTACATACTCAAATTAAATTTCTTATATTTTTCATTCACAGAATAATGAGAAGAGGAGAAATATAAAATCATGTAATCTTATTTAATTTTCACATACAATGGTACTAATACTTGACTTCGAATGGTGAATTACAACTTTTTTAATGATGCTCTTGTCCTGATGAGGAAAACTATTCGTTTCCGAAACGTCGACGAAAATAAGGAATAAAGGATCTTCAACATCTAATGGATTATTTCTTTGGTCTGAAGTATGTCAGTTAATAACTTATTACCTTTTAATCTTAATAAAATTCTTTGGATAATTTTTGTATTTTTTAGAAAAATACACATTTCTTGTTAAAAATTCATAAGAATTCCGTGAGAAAAACGAAAAATTAAAAGAAAAACCAATGTTTGAAACTAAAATTTGTGATTATTTTGATATTTTTTTACAAAAATACTAATGTTTTTTGGTGTACCCCGAAGAATATTTTACTTTAGGACTATAAAGAAAGTTTTGCAACAGGTTTCAAACCATTCACAGGAAACTTCAGGAAAGTCATCAAAGTAAACAATTAACCTTGTTTTTTTTCTATTGTCATGGTCAACTCGAAAAATAGTTGTCAGAAATAACAATTATTAGTAATTTTTCGAGCTAGAAAATGGTTAGGGTGTGACAGAACTTCCCTTTTGCCGCTGGAAAAATTACAATTTTGAATTAAAAAAAAAGTATAAGGCAAATGGCCCAGTAATCGTGAAACTTGGTTGTCATTTGAATATATTGCTGGAAAAATATGTTTAAAATAACATTTAATGATAAAACCCACTTATTTTGGCATTTTATAGCAGCGAATAGAAATTGCATTCATTTAAATTAAATAAAAAGCAAGAAAATTGGCATCACGATTACTGGTACTAAGTTAAACATTTGCAATTTATTGACGAAGAAAAATTTATTTAGCATATTATAAGTATATTGTTAATTGGCATCCGTTTTCGGTACCGATCGTGAGAGAACTCGTTTGTGTTAAGTGTTGCGTTTTTTGGCTTTGGTGAAGGGAATTAGCGTGTGTGGGTGCAGAAAGAGCAGTGAGTGCGGAGAGCAGGTGTAAAGGAAGAAGGGTGAGTGAAGGCAAGTGTGTAAAGGGTGGAAATAAGTTGTGAGAAAGGACAGTTGGAACATGCAAATTTTTTTTTTGAGGTTAGGAGTAGAAAATAGTTGTCGGGCAAGGGGGGCAAGAGGTAGGCAAGCTAAGAGCGGGAAGCATCGAGGACTCTTTGGTAAGATAGGTATGCCAGAAAAAAAAACGGGCAACAGAGGGCAGGGAGTGGAAGAAGCAAGAGCGGACGAGGTTGAGAGTGCGGTTAGTGGGGGGAAGGGAGAAATTGACAGTATCGATGACGAGACGTTCGAGACACCTTCAAATTTACAGAGCCTCAACAGGCTAGGTAGCGCGGGATCGAATAGGAGTCTGGATGAATGGAAAAAAAAGGGAACGTGACTAGCAGTGAAGGGGACAATAAAAGGAAAAGAGAGGAAGGAGAAGATGATTCTGAAAGGGACAAGGATAACAAGAAAGTGAAGACTAAACGAAAAACACCAGACAGCGATAGGCAGGATAGGGGGATGTTTGAGAAGCTAGCAGCCCTCATAAAAGGGTTTAGAGAGGAAACAAGGAAGAGTCTGGAAGATATGAATAGGCAGGGGAAAGAAGTTAGGAGGGAAGTGAGAAAAGTAAGAGAAAAGTGGGAAGAGTGGAATAAACTCTGGAAAAAGGAGAACGACAAGGTATGGGGTAAACTAGAGGCCATAGAGAATAGACAGAGAGAGATTGACGAACAGAAAAATAGGGCAATAAAACAACTGGAAGAACGGGTGAGCAAATTAGAAGTTAGGAATGAGCATATGGTGAAGGAAACAGAGAGTGCGGGAAAAGTAGAAGGGAGTGATAACGTGCAAAATGAGAATGAAAGATTGAAGAAGAGACTGAGTGAGCTTGAAAGAAGGTTGAAAAGGGGAAGAAAGAGCGAAGAGGAAGAAGGAGCTAAGGGATTGAAAATAGAGAGTGAAACAGGGGAAATTGAAATCAAAAATCTGCTGAGAGATATTGGAATTTGGGTAAGGATAGAAGGAGTTAAGAGAGTAGGAATGACGAAGGAAGGAAAAGAAGGAATGTTTGTAGTAAAAGTAGGGAGTGAGGAGGAGGAAAAGAAAATTATGGAGAATCAAAAATTATTGAAAGGAAGAAGGGAGAGAATTGAAGAGGGAGGGAGAGGAAAAGGAGATGGCAAATAGAACAGAGAGCATGGATAGAGAGGAAAGAGGGATGCATGGTATGGATAGGGCGAGACAGATTATGGATAAATGGGAAGGAGTGGGTCTGGGACGAGGAAGTAGAAGAAATAAGGAAAACGGGAAAAGAGTTGAGAAAGGTAGAAGAAAGGAAGATACAAAAGAGGCTAGAGAGCAAACAGAGGGGTTTCCAAAAAGCAAGGCGGAAGAAAAGTAAGGAGGATAGGGGAGGGAAGGGAGGAGAAAAAAGTGAAAATAGCTTTCTGGAATGTGTCAGGCTTGAAGAACAAGAATGAAGGTTTCTGGCGGGAGTTAGAAAAGTGGGATGTGATTATGATGAGTGAAACCTGGGCGGATGAGAAGGATTGGAAGGGGATGAAAAAGTTGTTACCTAAAGGGTATGTGAGGACAATGCAAGAAGCAAGAAAGGAACACGTTAAAGGTAGAGGGATGGGCGGCATGGACTCAGGGGTGAGAAAAGAATTAGCAGTAAAAGGTAAAACAGAGCAGGACAGGGAAGAAAAGGAGGGAACAATGGTAAGAAGGATTATAATAGGGAAAGTCAAAATAGCGGTGGTTTGTGTATATGGAAGAAGAGGGGAAGAGGAAGGTTGGAGAGTAATAAGGAGGTGGATGGAGGAAAAGAAGGAAGAATTGGTTTTGATAGGAGGTGACTTGAATGCCTGGACTGGCGAGCAAGGGTGAGGGACGTGGGATGAAGAAAAGGAGACATATATAAGGAGATCCAAACATAGGGAGATAGACCGGGAGGGAAGGAGGTTACTAGACATAATAGGAGAAACCGGATGGTTTATATGTAATGGCAACATGAAAGGAGATGAGAAAGGAGAGATTACATTTATAGGTAAGGGAGAAACAGTAAGAGACTACATCCTGGTAGAAGAAAGAATGAGTAATATGATATCCAGTATGAATGTAGGGAATGAGATAGGGTGTGAACACTTCCTAGTAATAGCTACACTGAAAGGTGGCGTCCATAAGCATGGCAGAGGGAGAAAGGAAAGAGGGGGGGAAAGGAACACGAAAATGGGAGTCTGGGGGGTAGATAAATTAAAAGTGTTTAAACAGAAGATGGAAAAGGAGAATGTTAGATATGAAAAGGAGGAGGGAGTAGACTCGTTAATTGAAAGGTTGAAAGGGTCGATTGAGAAGTTGAGGGATGAGATAGGTACAAAAGAAGGAAGAGAAGAGGGAAAGAGAGGCTGGTGGGACGAGGAATGCAGGGAGAGTAAGGAGAGAATGAAAGAGTCTGTAAGAAAATGGAGGAAAGGAGAAAGAGAAGGCGGAGTACAACAGGAGAAGAAGAGAACATGAGGAGATGCTGGAAGGGAAAAAGCAAAGGGGAAAGGAGAAATACAAGGAAGAAGTAGAAAAAGCAACCAAAGAAGGCAGGGTCTGGGATGTGATAAACAGGGAAAGTGGAGGAAGGAAGGGCGTGAATGAAGAAATAGAAATGGATGAATGGACGGATTATTTTAAGGGTCTGCTAGGGGGAGAACAAAATAGGATCAAAGGGGAAAATAGAAAGACAGTCCAGGGAGAAATGGAGGAAGCGAACGAAATAACAAGAGAAGAAGTGAATGAGGTGATAGATAGACTGAAAAGAAACAAGGCCACAGGAGAGGATGGTATGGAGAACGAAGCGATAAAGTGTGGAGGAGAAGGGATTAGGGAAGTGATGTGGAGGATATGCAACAAGGTCTGGAATGAAGAAGGGTGGCCGGAGGAGTGGATGACAGGGCTGGTAGTACCGCTTGTTAAGAAAGGGGAGGGTAAGAAGGTAGAAGAGTACAGAGGGATCACTCTCATGCAAGTGGGCTATAAAATATACACATAAATAGACAACATTTACGTACTCAACTACTTGGTTAACAGAAACTTAGGGAGAAAAAGAGGGAAATTAGTCGCTTTGTTCGTAGATTTCAAAGCAGCTTTTGACTCAGTGAATAGAAAGGTGCTATGGCCGGCAATGAAAAAGAGGGGAATAGAAGAAGGGCTGGTGGAGAGGATAAAGGAAATTTTTACTGAAACCAGGATTAGGGTGAAGATACGCGGGGAAAAAGGGGAGGTTTTCTGGACAGGAAGAGGTCTAAGGCAAGGGTGCCCGTTGAGTCCACTACTTTTTAATATGCTGCTGGCAGACCTAGAGGAGAAGCTAAAGGAGAAAGGGGAAGGGGGGACGATCCTGGGTAATAGCAAACTATACTCCCTAGCATACGCGGACGACGTAGTTCTAATAGCAGACGATGAGAAGGGGATGAACCTAATGAGAAGAATTTTCGAAGAGTACGTGGGAACAAAAGAACTGACGGTGAACGTAGGGAAGACCAAGGTGATGTGCTTCAGAAATAGAAAGACTAAAGTAGGTTACGTTTGGAAGATGAACGGACAAACAGTGGAAAGTGTGGAGGAGTTCTGTTACCTAGGTTTTTGGTTCGAGTCAGGAGGGGGAAACTATTTGCAGGTGAAGAAAAGAATCGAAAGTGCGAGTAAAGTAATGAGCCAAATATGGGGTATAGGAAAGAGAAGGTTCAAGGACGATTGGAGAATGAGGGTTTGGTTGTTTGATACGTTGGTTTGGGCGGTTTTGTGTTATGGAGTAGAGGTATGGGGATGGAAGGAACATAGGAAAGTGGAAAGCATGCATGAGAGATTTCTGGGATGGGTAATGGGGGTTAGTTGGAGTTGCCCAGGATACATGATGAGGGAAGAACTAGGAAGGGAAAAAATGGTAACTAGATAAATTAAGAGAGCCTGGAGGTTTAAAGAGAAGCTGAGAAGGGGAGAGGGGAGCAGAATAGCACAAGTATGCTTAGACGAAGTTCGGAACAAGGAGACGAGAGGCAATTTGGGAAATTCAAAATGGGAGGAACAAAGGAAAAAAATGAGGAGTGTTTGTGATATACAGGAAGGGGTTCTGGATTGGCAGAACATTGAATTAGAGCTATTAGTAAGACAAGGAGAAGAGAGATGGGGAAAGATTATGGTTTCGAAGTACAATAGATTGTATATGATGGTCAAAGTGGTGACGGAACCAGAATATTTGCAAAAGATGAAAAAGGAAGACACATGTAATAGGGTGATACGGATTCGAATGGGAGAAGGAGTGAGAGCTTGTAGATATTGGATGGATGAAGAGGACAATCTGTGCAGAGTATGTGGGTACGAAGTGGAGTCATGGACACATGTGTTAGAGAGGTGTACAGGAGAGGAAGATGGACAGTTGAGTGTGGATGAATGTGTAGGATGGATTTTGGATGGTAATGGACAGGGAGTGATGTGGATGAAAAAATTGGAAGAAATAAGAGAAAGCAAGGGATCAGGGCAGAGCCAAACGGATAATCCTGTGTAAAGGAAAGTAACTTGTAAAAATTTTAAATTTTAAATCGGTGAAAATGCATTTGATGGTAAGAGAAAACGGAAGCCCGGGAAGATCGCTCATTGTCTGTAGTCTAAGAGTAGTACTAATATTATTGTTATTGTGTAAGGCGATGCATTAGAAAATAAGTAGCGGTTAAGTTAGACTAAGGATGAAATGTAAATATATGTACAGGGAGCGGAGGCCCTCAAACCCGTGAAAGGGAGAGTTCAAATATACATACATACATACATACATACATAAGTATATTGTTAATTATAGCCACTTTTAATTTGTACCATTCTGACATTCCAAATTAAACAACTGTTAAATATTAAAATTATCAAAAAATTAGTGAAATTCATTAAAATAATTCAAATTTATTGATATTTGTTTAAAATAAATGAAGCCTTTGATCGTCTCACATTCTTCTCAATATAATACATTTCTTCTTATATTATTTCTTTCTGAAATTTTATTTTAAAAAAAAACTCAATGAAATTTTTTTTAACAATTATTTTTTTGTTTTTTTTCTTACAAAAATACAAATCTTTTTTGGTCTGCCGTGACTGATTTTTTACTTTTTGACTAAAAATAAGGGATGTCGAAAGGTTCCGAACAACCAAATAAAAATTACCCTGTTTTTTGTTTTTCTGTATTGCTAGTTACATGTATTTTATTCTCTATGACAAGAAATTTTGCAGGTTCGGGTAAAATAAAATTATTTAGTATAATCTAAATTGCATTTTTCATTATAAATCATGTAACGTATAAGACATGGAGTTTGTATGATCGCAATTATATCAATATCTCAAATTATATAAAAAAATGTAGTTACCGATTTTCTTGTTTTGCTCAGCAGATTTCTGTATCGTACTAATTCTGCAAATATTAATTTAACATCTCGCCTTACGTATTTTTAAAAACCTTCAGGTTGGTTGCACTGACTCCAAAGAACAGTGGATATAGTTTAGTGTTTATCACCCCTCTAGGAGCATAATTTGTTGCTTACCGTGTTTCACAGTAGTAAGTTATTTCCGGAGAGGTGAAGAGAACAATGCATTTTACTGGACATGTAAACATTATGAGCAGTCGCGATCCTCCACAAGCGAATTAATTTCATTATTCAACTCTTGGTGTAGGTTAATTAACTCTCAGCCTGATGTGAGTAACAATCTCTTCATTTCCATCCGATTACGCTTACGCAATTTATTTTCAAGCTGCTGAGTTTTGCAGTTAATTGTTTTCAGATACTTTGTACTGCTCACAAAATCTAAAGAAATATTCTAATAATGAGAGCTATGCTTCAAATAAACATAACTTTTTGTTGGTTTTTACTTCATAAGTTAATTCACTATCATAGTATTTTCATGGAGCAATACTTAGGATTCAATTTTTAAAAAGTACATGGCGCCATTTACGATTAATTTCTCGAATTATTATCTCTAATTAGTGTCTCGAAACTCTTGATCTTGGGGAACCCATCTTCGTCATTAGAAGAAGCTTTCATTTTTTCACGTTAACAAAAAATTCTGCAATCTTAACGTTTATGAGAAATGTGAGGTTATCTAAATAGTATGTTGAATAATAATAAGCAATCGAAAAAAGGTCTTCAGAACATCGAAAACAAAACTTGATTTGTTCAGTTCAGGAAACATAACATAGAATGCAAGTAGTCAAAGTTAGTTCAATTACATTTTTTAAATTATTATCTTGGAAAAATTGCATATTTCCTTATCCATATGGAAGATTCAATTTTTAAAAATACTAATGAATTGTTGACGTTGACTCAGCTACAAATAATATGTTTTTTAGAAACTCGATTAAAATTAAAAACTATAGTTTTTAAATTTATTCGAAACTACCATGTTATGAGCCTATAAGGGGCCATCCACATACCACGTGGACAACACCCCCACATACTCTGTCCACGTAGACATATTTCATGAAAATATAGATATCATTGGTCATCAAAAGCAAGGAGGCCAAAAGGAGCGATGAATTGGTTGAAAATCCATCTACAACGCATTTCGTAACCGAATCAGACAAACCAAAAGTGCAATATGCTATGAAAGGGTTCTACTTTAGCGCATCACGGCCACAAAGCTGAAAAACTGCCGTTCTAACCTCCAATTTTACACAAAAATTGCAAAAAAATTCTCCATCAAAACTTGTTGTACAACAAAGTCAATAACTGAAAAATCGATCCATTTAATCATCAATTATGTACCTTAATTTATGTACCGAAGTTATGTTAATCGAAATATAGGGAAATGCGTGAGAAGTACTACATAAAGCAGACTATTCGGGTACATAACTGATGATCAAATGGATCGATTTTTGAGTTATTGACATTGATGTACAAGTTTTGATATAGAATTTGTTCGCAATTTTTGTGTGAAATTTGGAGTATGGAAGAGCAATTTTGCAACTGTGTGGCAGTGATGCGCTAAAATAAAACGCTTTCCAATTAATTTGCACTTTGGTTTGTCTGATTTGGTTGCGAAATGCGTCGTAGGCGGATTTTTGAACGCGATAACCCATCCTCCTCCCACTGTGCGATAGGTCGGTGAAACCCTCGTGTGTCTTGAGGACACGAAGCGACCCAAAGATGACAGCTTTCTGCATCCATCTCGCAAGTGCCTTGACATAATTTTGGTACGTGGGTATGGCTTTAGGGTTAGGAACCAGTAATAGTTTCGCACCTCCGAGTGCACCTATCACAAGGATAATCACTTCTAACTAATATTTTGGGTACAATCGTTGCAGCTCCCTTTTAGGGTCTTGATACATCTCCTCCTTTTCTTTCTCCTTGGTAGTGATGTTGTATTCGGACGAAGCCGAGAATTTGATCACAAATATAGTTTGTTTCTCGAAATCTTAGAGAACGATATCAGGCCTCAAGTGTGCATTGGAGATTGCTATCCGAAAATCGTAGTTCCAGAAAATTTGGAACTTCTCGTCTTAGACAATTTACTCTATCTCCCTTAGAGAGTTCGGCAGGGCATGGTCGCGGCCAACATCGTAAGAGCGACAAAGCTGTTAATAAAGCACTCCTAAGGCCGCATTATGTCTGTAGATATATGTCGTTCCTGCGTGGGTCGGACACCCTGATAGTTTGTATTTCAGTTACTAAGCATGTGCATGACACGCTCTACACCTATCGCTGGGAACTTCTTGACATAAAATGCGGTCACGGTATGCTAAGATGGAAATGACACCGTCTTGGCATGCGAAAATGGAACCATCCGTACCTGAAGTAAGCCCTGATGATCTGAGGAAAGCAAAATTTTGATTTTTCGATATATATATATAGTTTGGATTCGGCCTTATAATTGCATACGAGGTTCTACAAAGGCGGACGAACCCTTTCCCTAGCTCATCGTGCGTACAACAATGACATTACCGAACCACCAAAAAGTTGTAGATGCAGTTCAAGACGATCAAATGGGCAGATCATCCAAGAATACGTCGGCAAAGAGTCCCGATCACCCTAGAGTTCGGGGTGCTGAAAATAACTCAGGTGGAAATACGACGAAAAACCGTCGAAACCCCGAATTTGAGTGGACGAATGAATTCTAGGATGGCTTGTTAGACTGCTACGTTTCTAGCATTATCCCTGTTCACCGTAGCTTTTTGGAGCGCATAAACACTCTGTTGAGCAGTCCGTGTGAAATCAAGCCGATTACCTGCGAGAAAACGGATATGTACGCGGAGCGATTCTCCAGCCGGTCTAGGAAAAAGTCGCAGACGAAAAGGAGGAAGCGATATTAAGACCAACCGCGGAAAGTATGCACCTTCTGAGACATGATTGTGATTTCAGGACAAGGAGGAACATGGACATCTTTGTTCCACCTAAGCCGCAAAATCTGACTGAAATGGATTCCTCCCTTCGTGAGTTTATATCGGAGGAGTCCGACCTCTGGAGCATCAATTGTTCAGCTTATGATGCTGCAAGAGCTTTGGCTGATTTGAATCGAGGGCTAACTGATAAAGAAGATTGGATATACAAGACAGAATGCATCCCGTGTTCAGTGTGTGATTGACTACATAATATCTAGTAGACCGTTCACGGAAAGGGTTCGGAAAATTACCCAAGAACTGAAACTGAACAAGTCGAAGTTGCTAACAATTAAACAGCATATTGTTGACAATGTACGGGTGTTATCTGAAGCGGCGCGGAGAATACAGAAGAAGGAGAGGTGGTTTATGAAGAATCAACAGATTCTCGCTAACCCATCGCGCCTCTTCAACGATCTCTCTGTTTCTATCAAGTCGAAGGAACAAACTCTTGATTTTCCTCAGATTATCAGAACTGAAATAAGGTACGGATAGCTTCATTTCCGCATGCCAGGACGGTGTCATTTCCACCTAGTTCTAGATACCCCGCACACGCTGAGTACCCAGAACACATACTATCCGGGTGTCCCACTCACGCGGGGACGACGTATCTCTACAGACATAATGAGGCCCTGAGAGCGTTTTTTTTACAAATTTTTGTCGCGCTTACGGTGCTCGCCGCGACCCTGCCCTGCCGAACGCTCCGAGGGGGATAAAGTCAATTGTCCAAAACAAGAACTGCCAAATTTTCTGAAACTACGATTTTGGGACAGCATTCTCCATTACGCACTCGAGAACTGGCATCGTTCTCGAAGACCTTAAGAAACAAACTATATTCGTGATTGAATTTTTGGCTCTGTCCGAATACAACATGACTGCCAAGAAAGAGGAAGAGAAGGAGAGGTATTAAGACCTCAAAAGGGAGCTGCAACAACTGTACTGAAAATATTCGGCTAAAGTAGTTATCTTTGTGATTGGTGCTCTCGGAGATGCGACACTATCACTGATTCGTAACCTTAAAACCATAACCGCGTGTCAAAAATATGCCGAGGCACTTGCGAGATGGATTCGGAAAGCTGTCTTCCTTGGGTCGCTTCGTGTCCTCAAGACACACGAGGGTTCCGGTGATCTGTCTTTGTGATTCAGTTGTGCCCAGTGGCCACCCATCTCACGGTCGGATAAAATATCGTACTTTATCCGAGGGTTCATGCAGGTGCTCGTGTGAAGCTCGTGTGAAAGGTGGAAGAGTCTACATCATCGACATTGCTTGTCCACTCAAGCGAAATTTGCAGGCAACCTATACAACTAAGATTCATAAGTATAGAAAGCTAAGGCATGAAGTGAAGACAATATGGAGGAATGTGAAACATGCTTCTATCCATCCTATTGTGATTTCGGCTACAGGCAATGTGCACGCAAGATGCACTGATCATCTTGATCATTTAAGAGTCAGCGGGGTACTGGTAGCAGCTCAGAAGGCAGTTTTATTGAACACTTGTCACATTGTGAGAAATTTTCTAGACCATCAGGAAGCAAGTGACTAAAGACCTGTGGAGTGGCATATGGTGGCTCTAAAAAAGCATCCAGAGGCGACTGTTGTCACCTCCAACGATTGTGACCGCTGTGTATGGATAACAGTGGTAAAATACGAACTCCACACTGCACTATGCTTCTAATTTTGTACCTACAACATCAGCGCAGAAGATTTCAGACATCGTATTATATCAACTTTCAACATCCTTATCTCAACAGTCACTTGACTCAGTCCGTGGCTATGATGAAAATCCGGGTTCAGCCGAGAAGAAGATTTGAAAAATATAAATAATAATCAATGGAATGGATTTAATCACTATTGGGTGAGATTATATAGTCCCAACGGCAGATGATTGATGTTCTTACTGTTAGACTACGTCGGTACAAGAAAAGCAGTGCAAGAAGGCAATAAAATCGAACCTTTCAGACAGATGAAAGAAGATTCTATGATGAACTGAGTGTGAAGCGAAATAACCAACAGGACATCGAAGGCCTTCAATTGGAAGACATGACTAACTACTGGTCGGATGTTTGGCGAAGAACTAACAGAAGCAATGTGGACACTGCGTGGTTCAAACTAGAGAAAGCAGGAGCATGCAATAACCCTGAAATGGAGCTGACTAACAGCACAGCTTTAGATGTTTCAGCGGTTTTGAAAAAAAAAAACATGTAACTGGAAAGCTCCAGGTCAAGGCATGGTGCACAACTTCAGGTAAAAGTACGGGACTAGTGTGCATCCTGCGCTGTCAAGGTGCTTACAGAAGATCATCGAACTCCAAGATCTGATGCCAGACTTTATGCTTCTGGGTACTACGTATAAGTTGCCTAAAAGACCAGACGCTGTTGCCATGACGCAAGCTCCTAAACATCAAAGAAACCTACACATGGCATACATTGACTACAAGCAAGCGTTTCCTTTTGCACCACATGACTATCCGCTTGAAGTCTTAAAACTATACAAAATTTGCCCACGCATCATTGACTTTCTAAGTCGTGCGATGATGCTTTGGGGTACAAGAATCAAGTATATTGATCACGGACAACCAAGGATAACTAGACCAATACGCATTACGACGGGTATATTCCAAGGAGACTCCTTCGGTGCATTACGGTTCTGTTTATCGTTGAACCCACTGAGCAAAACACTAAATAGCATTTCTGATGGGTTCCGAGTACATGATGACGAGGATGGTCATGAAGTGACCCATCTTCTATACAAAGGATGACCTAAAGCTATACGCTAGTTCGGACCAGAAACTGCAGCATGTGATCGATGTTACAATGCAGTTTTCCAATGATATCCACATAGAGTTCGGACCAGCTAAATGCAGAACAGTGCATTTAATCAGAGGAGAATTAGGGACCACAGAGCTAGAGAACGTTTTCGAAAATGACATCGAGGCTGAGGGCGAGTCATATAAATACCTGGGAATTCTCGAATCCGAGGGTATTCAGCATACGATAGTTAAGAAAAGACTAACGAATGACTTTACTACAAGACTCCGATTGGTTCGGAAGAGTTCTCTTAACTCGGCAAACAATATCAGAGCAATCAGCACCTAATGCCATTTCTGTCCTCACGTACTCCTTTGGGCTCATCAAATGGTCGAACACCGACCTCGAACGATTAAACAGAATCATCCGCGTAGAAATGACGAAACATCGAATGCACTACAGTAACTCGGCAAATGGAAGGGTAGTTCTACCACGACGTAGAGGTGGTAGTGGCATTGTAGATGTCAGGAAACTGTGTGTGTCACAAGTTATACAGTTGCAAGACCGACTATTTTAACAGCAAGCGAGATGTTACGCTTTACAACACGGTCTGTAAAGCGGATCTTGACGACACGCCCTTGAATTCGTCATTCGGCTTTGAATATTAGGGCAGAAACCATTGAGGAATTAGAAACGCAATTGAGACAGGAAGCTATCCCCGGCGAACACCCCAGAACGTTAGATCAATATGAAGTAAATAGAGAGGCATCCAATGTTTGGCTGAGAAAGGGTGTCCTATATCCAGAAACGGAACTATTCGTTATTGCGATTCAGAACAGGGTAGTCAGCACCAGAAGTTATCGCAAACACGTGTTACATCGAGACGTGGTTGACCGCTGCCGACATCCGATCCAATCGACCCGACATCGTGATGCGAGAGAAAAAAGGTGGAAGAGTCTACATCATCGACATTACTTGTCCCCTTAACCGGAATTTTCAGGCAACCTATACAACCAAGATCCATGAGTATAGCGAGCTGAGGCATGAAGTGGAGACAATATGAAGGAATGTGAAACATGCATCTATTCATCATATTGTGAGTTCGGCTACAGGCAATGTGCACGCAAGATGCACTGAACACATGTGTATGGATAACAGCAGTAAAATACGAACTCCAAACTACACTATGCTCCTAATTTGAATCGGTGAATATTAAAGGGGCAGTTGTCCATTTTTATCGATTTTCGTTTTTTTGCATTTTCGGGTTCTATATGGGCACCCGCATTGTTTCATGCTATAAGGACCATTGCTATAAGGACCGTTGCTCTAAGGACTCATGCTATAAGGTCCAAAAATATTGGCAATTTGCCAATATTTTCGGAACGGGACAGTTTTTTTCGTTTTTCCAAAAGTCAGCTTTCTTGGACTACTGCCCCTTTAACAACCACCGATTTATTTTATACCTACAACATCATCGCAGAAGATTTCAGACATCGTATTAAATGAACTTATAACATCCTCATCTCATCAGTCACTTGACTCAGTCCGGGGCTATGATGAAAACCCGGGTTAACCCGAGAACAGGTTCAACTAAAAGAATAATAATCAATTAAAAACTACATTTGTAATATTCAAATTAACCTATAAAGTCTATAAACTTTACAACTATGTTATTTAAGCAGTGCCGTATTTACACCAGAGGCTAAAAAGGCTATGGGTTAGGACGGCAAATTTTTGGGGGCACCACCGCGACTTGGAATTTTTTTTATTATTACAGAACACGTCTTCTGGAGATCTGAATAAGGGGATTATACACTTAGGAGTGGTTTTTGGAGCTAGGGAGAGCTGTAAAAAGCCATTTCACACTCAGGAATGATTTCTTAGAGTTGGCCAGAACTGCATAAGGCCTTCTTGTACTTAAGGGTAATTTTTGGGATGGTGAGAGCTGGAAAAGGGGATTTTACACTTAGGAGTAATTTTTGGGGCTGGAGAGCACTGAACAAGGAGATTTCACAATTAGGGGTGATGTTTTTGTGCTGAGGGAAGTTGTATAAAGGGATTTTACACTTGGGGGTGATTTTCGGAACTGAAGATAGCTGTGAAAAGGGATTTGACACTTAGAGGTAATTTTTTGGGATCGAGGAGAGCTGGACACGGCGTTTTTACACTTGGGGATGACTTTTGAGCTAATGAGAGCTGAAGAAGGAGATGGATGATTTTAGGGAGGGCTGATTTTCGAGGCTGGGAGGAGCTGGACTTCAATGATTGTTGGAGTTAAGAGAGCTAGACAGGTGGATTTTATACTTAATGGTGATTTTCGGGGCTCAGAAGAGCTGGACAGGGGTGATTTTTGGGGCTGGGGAGAGCCGGGCAAAAGTATTTCACATTCAGGGGTATTTTTTGGGCTGAAGAGATCTGGCAAAAGAGATGTTCAACTTAGGGGTAATTTTTGGGTCTGGAGAGAAGTGGGCAAGGAAATTTTAAATAGTGGGGTGATTTTTTTGACTAAAGACAGCTGGAAGGAGGGACTTGGAAGGACTTGAAGGTAATTTTAAGAGCTGAGGAGAGCTGGACAAGGGGCTTTTATACATAGAGGTGATTCTTGGGACTAGTGAGAACTGAAGAAGGGAATTTTATACTTATGAGTGATTTTCGGGTCTGGGAAAAGCTGGACAGGAAAGATTTTTGGAGCTGGGACAGCTGGATAGGGGGATTTGACAGTTAGAAATGATTTTCGGGGCTAAGAAGAGCTAGATAAGGGTGATTTTCAAAGCTGGAGAGTGCTAAACAAAGGCATTTTAAACTATGGGGTGATTTCCGAGGTTGGCAAGAGCTGGTCCTAAATCCGGTTCGATACATTTTTAGCAGCTAACAAGCTTTTTTGTGGTTTCATGTATGTAGATATCTGAAAAAGTATTTTTGCCTGTAATATTAAATCGAAAAATCTAAAAATAATGGATATTAAGCTTTGAAAATAAAGGTTTTTAATTTATTTTAATATTGTAGTTTCTCGAAAACGTAAGTTAATGGACAAACCATTTCAAATTTTCCGAAAGGAATGATAAAAGAAACGTTTAAATAATATTAACAAACATATATTCTTACATTTCTGCTCAAGGTTATGTTACGTTAATTAAAAGATTCCCTGAGACAATGAGAAATAATAATCGCGCGCGTAGTGCGCGCGTTTGTTTTCTAGTATACATAAAAATTACTTTCAAAATTCTGCAAGCTATGTATTTCTTAAACTCCACATAAGACTTCGCAATTCAACCAACTATTTTGCTACGCATAGCTTATGTCGGTAAAAATCCAGCTTTTCAAAACGTTTTGTGTACAGAGCAGGACATTCTTCTTCAGAAAATTTCTTACGCGACATACTCTTTTATTGGGTTGTTTGAAGAATTTCTTAAATCCTCCTGCCAGTTCCATTACTTCATTTTGCAGCAATTCAGCTCAGAAAATCTTTAAAAATCAGGGGGAAAAATTTATGTTTTGTACATCCAAATGTTGGTCCTGTGCTGAAAAAGATCAATTTATTTCTTCTGTAAATGCAAGGTTCATTTATTACAACTATTATTAACAACTATTATTACAACTGACGAAAAAATTATGCGAACCTAATTTTCATCAGCAAGTTTAAAGACATTCTTACGTACTATCGAACTTTAAGCATAGAAAGCTAAAAAAATTAAATGTAAACTAAATAAAAAATCTAAATTGAGCTTCAAAAATTTTAGAACTTTATTTGAAAAATTTTAAGAAATGAAGGAATTCAACAAATGAAAGCTATAACTACCTACTATGGAAAATAGTATGCAAAACAAACTTTGCAATTTCTAGAAGAACATTCGAAATTTGCAAATAGTACCATTCCGTGTTCAAATTGCCTCAATTGTACTGTTTAGAATGCGCTTTTTTAAAACCATTTTTTAAACAATTGAATGTTTTTTTCTAAATTTTTCAACTTTGCAAAGAATTATGAACAAACAAAAGGCTCGATCGAAAAACTAAAAAGACCTTCGGATAATGTCTTTGAAATATAAAATAGCATTAACGTGTTGTTAACTTCTTACAACAAATATCGAACCTATGCAAACATACGTTGCTACTGCAGACGCGGTAGCGACAAAAATGTCTTCTTCAAACTTGCAAAGTAACAATATAATAGAATGCTGTTAACAATTTTCCTACGTCGTTCAACACATACAGCAAATCTGCGTCGCCTTATTATGGATTTTAAACTTTTGTAATTAATTTGACGTAGTATATACAGATACGGCGTTTTTCGCCGTATTTGAATTTTGCAGTACGGCATTTCAGTGACTGTTCACAGAAGAGCTCAATACTCGATCTTAATTTTGAACATACTAAGCGTCCAATGGAAAAATCAAAAACACCTTTGGATTCGTCTCCGAAATATCTAGGTGCGGCTTTTTTAAACCATTTGTTAAGCCTATATTATTTTCTAAAGTGCTACAAACTTTGTATTGAAATAAAAGTTTACGAAATTCCCCAATATAAGCAGAAATGATGCGTTTAATCGTTCTGAAATTCAGGATTTGTAGTTAAATATTTTTTATAAGATTGGGACAGAAATTTTGGGACGACGATTCCATTGACATGATTATTTATTGAAATTGAAAATACTTTGTGGTGGAAAATAAATTTAGACTTTAGGATCTACAATTAATCTCGAGCGCAGCACGAATGAGAATTGTGACTGAATTTGACCTTTATGCGACCAGTGAAACCAACCCAGAGCAAGAGGCAAGTTTTGGGAACTACAATCAGTATTACAATCACTTGAACAAGTGTAGCTCGTTGGACTGAATTTTGGCCAACCGAGCAGTTCACCACACTAACAACATTACTGCTTTCCATCACCGGTTGAAATGGTTTGAGCAACAGACTCGAACAAAAGGGACCGCAAAGAACAATAGCGTCAGGGACAAACTCCAAATAATCGTAAAGCTTATTAGGAATAGCAATAATTTCCTAATTAAAAAATCAATTTAAAATTGTCAATAAATAACATCAGAAAATGTATTCTTTTTGCGGTCAAAAACAGGTCCAATCGAAAATAAATGTTATACAAAATTATGAGGATTGTTTAATCTTATGTGAGGCACCTTTCCACATATATGTATAAAATTAATGTTAAATAACAATTTTTCAACTTGCACTGGTTTCCGTATCTAGGATATATAAATGTAAAACTTGAATGACCTGTAAGAATAAAATTATGATTTATTCAATAATACGCCTGTAGGATACCTCTGTGACTTTGAAAAAAGCGCCATCTGACACGCGAACTATTGGGTATCTCGAAGTTATTTGGGCAATGTTAATGAAAAAAATCAGTGAATATCAATTCATTTTATTCAGAAATGTTAATCTTCGGTGTAAAATTAATTATTTACTATCAGATTTTTCGTTAATATTGAGTTGAAATTCAAATTTCTTCTCAATAGTTCGAAATTGGTGGCACTGTCGTAGCTACCCAACAGGCGTATTATACTGATTTGAGAATGACGCATGTTTGTCTCATCATAGTTTATTGTATAGAGGGCTGAATAGCACCAGAACAGGAGGCAATTAGACGTAATCAGCAAAGCCATATTTCTGCCCCACTAGACAAATTTTTTATTATGATTCGTTTAATAGCTTCAATACGGTACTCCATAAGACCGTCTAGATTAGACGGACTAGTGAAACACAGATTTGAGCACCATCTGAACTGAGTCTGCACTAAATTTTTCCACATGGGCTCATCTACAACTCGTACTGAAAACATACACTCGTCGAAAAGGTTCTGCTTCTCCCCCTTGGTGCATAATATATCAGGTCCACAAATTAATTTGGTGCCTTCATTTTGGTGCCTTGTAACTCTTGGTTTCAAAGGGCGAACCTTAAACTTCAAAACACAGTATAATAGTTGGCGGCCCTGCTGAATTAACCCAAAAAATCATTAGTGAATACAATGGTGTCCTACCACAAGCATTTGACGCTGCATGCTGTTTGCATTTTACTTTAAAAATTAGTTTTTACACGTTTTACGTGTCACCGTACCTTTGACTAAGGCTGAGCAAATAATTTATGACGCCTCAGCTGCATTTTTTTCAATTCGAATGCAAAGAAAATGCAGTATCTCATATATGTTATCTGTCGGACGACATTTTATTGACTAATGATTTTCGAGGTTAAGTCCGCAGGGCAGCCACCTATCATATTGTGTTTTAATGCTTAAAGTTTGCCCTTTGAAATAACCTCGAAGCGAGAAAAATTTAAGTTTGTCCAAGAGCTACAAGACATCAAATTTAAGACAATGAATTAATTTGTAGACCTATACTATTTTTTAATATGGAAAAACTTTTCGAACATGATTGACACAAGCTGAGCGGGAACAATTCACTTAATTGACGCACCGTGCTAGGTCGTTAATTCCTACTCAAATTTCTATCATCGAACGGCAACGTCGCTGTCAGCATAGCCGGAACTAAAAGATGCGATAAGCCTTACCATACTGGCACCTGCTAGTCTAAACCAGATCTAATAATGAGTTTTCCAAGGTGTTCGAAGCACGTTGGTGAGCACAACGGCCAAGTCCTTTGAGACCAGCTGCCATGCCGGCCTATAGCTATCCAAACTTTTCTCTCTTAATTAAGCGGAACAATCTCTCCCCAGTTTCCAAACTAAAGTTATCTATTCTACGATACAAGCAAAACGCTGGCAAGCCCGACTATTCATGAGCGAACTTATTTTTTTTTTTAATATAAAAAATTGTCTTGAGCTAAAAAAGGATTGGACATGAAGCAACTAAGGATGAAAATTAAGAGGATGAGATCTATTTCTAATAATATACCATTCATATTCAACAACGAGCATCAGAAAAGAAAGGGATGAAAATTAGTTACTTTTCAACAAGTGGTTCCTTCAGAACTATTCAACATTAAAAAGTGGAGTCCATGTTAAGTAATAACGACATTTGACTTTTGCAATGGAATTGGGCTATAACTCTGCGTATACAGTCCTATATTAGTAGAAAACAATTCTCTTAAGGGATTTTTAAAACTTCGAAAAAATGGGGGAGATCTAGATCTTAGAAGTTTTTGGTATCTTTCTCTGGAAATTCCATATTTTTGTTTCCAATATCCCGATGTAACTTCGTCTTTGGAATTAGAAAAAAGCTTCACCAATATACTTCTTTCTTCGAAATTAGAATGACTGCAAGTATTTGATGTGTACCCTTAATTGTGACAGAAACGTTACCTCTTTTGCTTAAAAGCGCTTCCATCTGCTTTGTATTCATCGTTTTTGCAGAATTCGACATGTAGGTCTGTAAAGTTTGTTTTAGCCCAGTTACACCTCTCTCCACTATTAGTAATCTGATTCTTGTATGAGCAATGAATGTTTGTTTGAGCAGCCGAACTTTTGAGAATGCCACCTATATACGATCACAAGACCCTTTGCTATGTGCAGTTTCATCAGAGTTCCATTCTACTTTACATCCAAGATCTTGCTTGTGGAGTGTCATGTTGGCCAAGTTCTTAACGTTTCTGTACTTTACTGCTGAACGAGTAAGGTTTTTGAAGTTAATCAGAATCGATCTTCCATGCTTCTGCACATGGAAAACGGCCTTGTGATTGTATTGGTGGCATTATTGAAGGGGCGCGGCAGCTAATGTAAGACATGCATTTCGAATTCTGCAATAATTATGATAAATACAAAGCGAAAGAAGAGCTTTTAAGCGAAAGATGCAACAATTCTAACACATTTGAAAGTATACAACAAATACAAGTTGTAATTTCCTTTTTGAAGACAGAATTAATGATAAAGTTTTTTTTCAATGCCAAGGACTTATATACTATAGTAACCATATTTGAAAGCCGGAGTAAAATGCGTAAAACTTGCAAGGTTTTTCATATCAAATAATGCTTTCCTTAATTCCATCATTCGAATTTTTATAAATCGATGTGTTACATTCAAAGCATTACAGTGTCTGAAAAGCTACAGTCCGCGTTGCGCCACGCAGATGCTGCGTCGCTTCATTGTGTAGGACCTTAGGATTGATTTTTTCTTTCATTAAGGGGAAACGGTAGGTTTGACTGAGAACATGGATGACTGCAGCGACATCTATAAACAAATTGGAAATATAGTTTAGTGCCCCCTGGCAAATGAAGGTGAAAACTTATTACCCGAAAATCGGTAGTATTCTGTCGGTAAAATTTTTGACCTGTTAGAGGGAGAAACTTAGCAACGAGCGAGACAGCAAATCTTCAAACATTTGTTTGAACCCTCCCATCTGCGATTTCAGTTCCCGTTACCCAGCTTACCTGCTCAGCTGCAGGGAAATACAGAGAATTTACAAATATTTCGTATGTACAAGCCATTTGAGAAATGTTATATTTGCATCCTATAAAACAAAAAAGTAAAATTCGTAAAATTGTATGCGTGCATAAATAATTACTAAATAATTATCCAAAGCATGAAAGCTACTGTTCTCACCTCAGAAATAAATAAAATATTGAATGTAAGGAAAATACTTGAAAACATATATGTAAAATACTAGACTCATTTCAGAAAAAGTTTCTAATGTATGACTATAATAAGTGGAAAAATGCTTGTATGTGCTACGATGAGTCACATATAAACAGACATTCGGCTATATATCACAAGATTTCTTCCCGAAAATTAGTTTTTGTTCACATTTCGTTGCTTTCTCATAGAATATAGGGAGGTTAGTAATTACCTGAATGTTCAAATATACTTTTTTTTTACATATTCTGATATAATTCAACCCCAGGAGCTCGAATATATTTTTTTTTAAATGTCCGTGTGTGTATTTTGTTTGTGTGTGTAACATTCTTCTGTTCACCGTATCTCGAAAAGTAAAAGAGCTACAATCATGAAATTTGTATGAAGTGTAGCTCCGATTGATATCCAGGTCCGATAGGATTTTGAGCCAGATCGGCCATTTAGAAGTAGTTTTTTTCTTGCGTTTAGAGATTTAGAAAGGAAAATTTTACTTCGTTTATATGAGAAAACCTTGTTTGAAAGGTTGAGCCTCTCTGAGACTCATCAATAGACCTATTGGTTAAACTTTTATGACCTACGAGTACCGATTTATGAAGTTTCAAAAAATGGTTCATTCTGCTTATATGGAAAAAATTTGTTTGATATTCAAAACACGACAATATCACATTCCTGGAATATTTTATAATTAATACTTATCTATCATCATTTGTTTGAAAAAATATTTATTGATATGTTTTTATTGATATTTGTGACTAACGTATACTTTCAACTTAATCTCAAGCTATTTGAATGGAAGGAACAAATTCGTTGTAATTGAACTCCCCAAATATTTAGAAATTGTTTATATAATTTTTTTATGGAAATATAAATTGTTATATTCCACCAAATATCATCAAACATATATTACTTAGAGAAATATTGGCAGCAATTCATGTATTTTGTTGGAAATTCGTCTTTTTGGTTAAAAATTAATTTTGTTAAAAATTAGTCTCTTCTGTTTTTAATTATTTTAAATTGAAAATTGAATACTTTCTTCCAATCAACCAAGTAGTTCAACTTTCAAACAAGTAGTGTTGAATTTTCAACGGAAAAAAAAAGTTCTCAACGAAAAATGTAATAGTTGATATTTTAAGCAAGAACAGATTTTTATTTTAAATCAAAAGCAGCTGAATTGAATGAAGAAGGACTAATTTTTTAACAGAACAGTCAAATCCCTGAACAAAGAAAATGAATTTTCAACCAAAACAGATGAATTTTCAACCAAACAGTTATTTGCATTTTTAATCAAAAGATAAACTTTCCATAGAATAGTTGAATTTTCCATCAAAAATATGAATTCTTACCAAAAGACATTAATTTTCAAACAAAATACTTGAATTTTCTATGAAAAAATGAATATGAAAAATATATATACATATAAATTTTCAACCATACAGTTAAATTTCCTACCAATTTGTTGAATTTTTGAGCCAAAGATACGAATTTTCTACTAAAGATTGGAACGAAAAATTCCATTTTCGACGGAAAGAGAATAATTTTCCACCAAACATTTGCATTGTTTAGCACAAAAGATGAAATTTATACAGCAAGAAATGGATTTTTAAACGAAAGAGGCAAAAGTCTACGATTGTCCACGATTGTCCACGATTCTAGCGGGTCTAGCCAAAGTCCACGTGGACTAAGGTGGGAGACAATTTTTTTTTTAATTTTCATGCATATCTCCCCCAAATTTGTTCAAATCCACAAAATGTGAATGGGTTTAAAAAAAATTATATTCCAAAATTCCGCAAGCCCCATGAAGATTAACACGTATTTCCCATAATAAGAGACATTTTTGTAAATTGTATTCAGAATTGTCAATATTATGTATATCGAGTTGATCCTGAAAATTTCTCTTCAAAATCAGCCACAGAATACGAATGAGAAATTTATTTTCGAATTCCATTAATCAATTTTATAGGGTTTTAAATAAACTCCATAAATTAAAACTTGGGTATTGCAAGTCTCTGGCGCTAATTATTAGTTTTTTGAGATTTCTTTTAGTAAACATTGTTTCTAGTGCATAAAATGTTACTTCATAGTAATAAGTAGATTCTCAAATACATGGTTAAACCAATTCATTATATTTTATAGCCATTTTCTCTTAAAATAAAGTGAGAAATTTACGAATTTATCGGACATTTGTATCTAATTTTCAACTTTTCAGATAGACCGAGGCAATAATCAACTGAATTTAACAGACACAATTGTTGAAACTTTTTATTATTCATAACAATATTCTTTTAGAAGAATGCTAGAAAGTTGCAGTTTTTTCTAATATTTTCCATTTTTGGTCCACTTCAAAATTCTAGTAAGGTAATAATTAGTTCAATTTATACAACATAATTGTTTGGAGAATTCGTCATTTTTAATAACATTCTCTGTGGAAATTCTAATGAAATTCGAATGAAATTCGAATGAAATTATTTCATTTTTGGTTGAAAATTAATGGTTTTAATATAAAACTGATCTTTTCCAGTTAAAAATTCAAGTATTTGGTTGAAAAATCGTCCTTTATGATTGAGGTTTCAACTATTTTGTTAAAAAAATCGTTGTTCTTGGTTGAATTCAACTGCTTTACATTTTTTGTCTTAAATTAGTTTTTTAAACTGAAAATTTAACGATTCTATTTTTAGTTGGAAACTGATATCTTTAATTGAAAATTCGTCTGTTTTGCTCTAAATTCGTCTTTGTAGGATAACAATTCAGCTATTTGTTTAACAATTCAACTATTTGTTGAAAATTTTTAATATTTGGTTGGAAGTTCATCTTTTATGGTGGAAAAGTCATATTTTTTTGTTGAAAATTCAATTATTTGGTTGAAAGATCGACTGTTTTGTAGGAAGTTCATCTTTTTTGCAAGAATATTTAACATTTTGGATGAAAATTTTTCCTGATGACAAAAAACTTTTTTTGAAAATTCGCCTCTTTGATTTGCAAATTCATTTCTTTGGTAGAAATTTCACATTTTTCGTTAAAAATGCAACTTTTCGGTTGAAAATTCACCTGTTTAGTCACAAATGACACAGTTTTTGGTCGAATTTAAATCTTTTTTAGTTGAAAATTCATCATTCTTAGTTGAAAAAAAATTTTTTGTCGAACATTCAACTGTTTTCTGAGAAATTCGTCTTTTTGAATTAAGAATTCATCTTTTTTTTCAAAAAGTAATCTTCCTTGGTAGATAATAATTCAAACAATATTATTGAAAATGCAATATATTCCGAATTGAAATCTTGGGAATTTAAAAGCGTTTCAAATCGAATTCAATTTGATATCTACATTCGATTTACTTAAAAGAATTTATTGCTCCATCATTTCCCTATTTTCCTGAAAACACAGAAAAAACTTAGGGTAAATAGTGTTGCAGGTCACTTCGTATTTTTACCTGTTCGTATTGGCAAAACACAAATATTACCATCGATGGGCAGAAACTGTCTTTTGTTTTCATAAAAGTTGTCACAACCGTCTTCAAAATTGGAAGCCACTGGCTTTGATCGCTGAAGTGAAGTTAGCTGATGGTTGGTGTTACAGGCAAATCGGATAAGTGCGGCTTTATAAAGCCCGACTAGCCGAATTGTTAGAGCTGTCAAAAGTTCCTTACAAGCGTGGGTAAAAGCAGAAAAATACCGAGACGTCAGGGAAAGTTAACCCACATGTGGTAATTTTTGTTGCAGGTAATCTGTACTCAAGAATCAGGGTAAAGATCACTCTTGGTTTTTCTGTGAAGTCACCATTTTTTCCTGGTTTGAGAGCTAGCATTTGATGCTTGAAGTCTAATATCTTAATATTTTCAACTATTCTTGACTCCTTACCGAAGCTCATAGTTCACCACACGGTCACATATAGGAATATTGGTAAATGAACTCACTAGAAACACGAAAAAAAAAACAGAATAAACGTGAAATTCGTATTGAGCCAACAGTTACGTTACTTTGGGGGGGGGGGGGGGGGTAAAACAAAACTGCGATCATCAACGAAGGGATACGGGATGGATAAAAAGTAGACCAATATTGTTAACCAATTTTCAGGTGTCCCTCCTCCTGCCCCAATGTGGCCTATCTTTCCAACTTGTTTTTCGCCATTGTGTGACACTAGGTTGACACCCCCCCCCCCCATAAAAAGCTACGTAGTCTATGGAAGGCATCTAAAAGAGAGAGCGTCAATCAAATTATTGCCTCGCAACACCGTCGGAAAAGCTTTCAGTTGTCACTTATCCACTTTTCGCAGATGCGGAAGTTAATCCGCACGAGGCAACACCCTAAAGCACGAATATGAGAAGAACTGGTGCTCTGGGCATTCACAAGCCCTAAAACGAATGAGTCTGATAGAACTGACGACTCTGGAAAATAAATTGCTTGAATAATGGAAAAACTCAGCTCGACCGGCTTAAGATACTCCTCGCTTTTCATCAACTCTCCATGTCACTCGCACATTTTCTCCACCCTGTATCCTTTCCCTACTTCTGCCTTTCATTTTTCTCGTACATACATATTTTTCCCATATACATACCTTTTTCTCATGAAAGTACCTTTTTCCCATATACATACGCATCAGCCACTCTTTGAGTCGCCTAATTCGAATCATTTTCCGAATTTCAAGCTTAATTCTCAACTCTAGAGCCATCACTCTTGAGCGAGGGTTTGTTTTTTATTTGTTGAAAATGATACTCGCTTAAAATGAAAAGACCGTGTGTGAACTTGCGCTTTATATAGTCATGTAAGAGATTCAACACATGGGATGCTGTCGAGCTAGAGCGTGGATATGTGAATTATGAAAATATGTTTAAAATGTTCCTCTCTTTAAAATTAAGACTATAGATTTTCCTCCTGAATGCCTAGACGTTTCAATTTTATATCAAATCATATTCAAGAATCGCTTCTTTGATTTTGCTTTCGAAGTAAATTGCATATATATTCTGCGCAATATTCTATAAGACTGTAAATGATATAATTAAAAAGTGTTTCCAATGGAATTGTTGGAAACTGTGTGAGTGACACTTACATAAATAGAGAATTCAGACCTTTACTAAGGGTTCGTGCATAAATGACCTAAGCTTTTTTTCTTCAACTTTTAACCACGTACCCCTCTTTGTTGGGGTACATAGGTTTTAAGGACCCACCCGCCCTCCTTCTATCCTATGCACTTTTATCCGACATAATTGTTTTCATGAATTTATTGAGGGGCCATTCAAAACCAATATAAGACAATTTGGGGGATGAGGAAAGTTTGCTAAAATATTACTGTTTCTTATCAATAAATAAAGAAGTTCATCTTACAACAAAGTAATTGAATTTTCAGCCAAAAAAGATTAATTCTCAATAAAAAATGTAGGAAGTTCTTTTTTAAATTTTAAATCAAAAACAGTTGAAATGAACAAAAAATATGAATTTTGTCAAAACGGTTGAATCCTGAACCATAACAGATTCCTTTCCAACCAAACAGTAGAATTTTTAACAAAAAAAAATGTATTTTCTAGTAAAGAGATGAATTTTCAAATCAAAAAGATGAATTTTCACATCAAAAATATGAATTTTTAATTAGGAACTTAAAAAGACGGAGTCTCTACAAAATGCATACATTATAAATAAAAAGTTGAATTTTTGACCCAGAAAATCAATTTTCTAGCAAAAGAGACGAATTTTCAACATATTATGTTTTTCGACCAAATAGTTGAATTTTTAAATAAAAAAGTCAAGTTTGAACCAAACAGTTGAATTTTCAGTCAAGTAGTTAAATATTGATTTAATGAAATTAATGTAAAAAATATATTTTTTTATCAAAGTAGTTTACTCCCGAACCAAAGATATGAACTTTTATCTGAAATTATAAATCTTTAACCAAAAAACTGAGTTTAAAAAGAAATAGTTCGATTTTCAACCGAAAAATTTTTATTTTTCATTTAAAAAGATTAATTTTCAAATAAAATGTGATACTTGATATTTCAACTGAATAATATTTCAATTTTAATTCTGAAACAATTGAATTTAACCAAAAAAGTGGAATGCTTAAAACAAAAAAATATTTTTTTGCAAAAAGACGGATTTTCTGCAATAGTTGCTTGTGATACAAGGAACCTAAGTTTCACTTTTTCGGCCGAGTACTGCAATTTACACAAGGCAAAGAGGGCCGAGTGTTATATACTATTTTTCATCTCACTAGTAAATTATAAGTGCAAATAGGTGGCATAGAGTCCTAATCTGAAACCCCTAGAGGGTCCAGAGACGAAGTCCGGTATTCTGCGTGGGGTAAGAAGTCGATACTAAAATACCCAAAGTACCCTAAGTACCCTAAATAAATACCACTATACCCTAAATATCCTGAGTATACATTTCACGGCCTATGCTAAAAAGCGCTATTTTAGGTATCCTTCGCAGTACCTAAATTGGTACTTATAATGGCGTTGTGATAAACGATACATAAATTTTCAACCAAACAGCTGAATTTTTAAATATTATAAATTTTTAATGTAAATTTTTTACCAAAAATGGAATAGTCACATTTCCAGTTAAAAATTTAATTTTTAACTAAGTGAAAAGTGAGTCATCAACCAAATAGTTAATGTTTCAGCCAAAAAGTTAATTTCTAACTAACAAAATGAATCTCCAACTGAAAAAAAAGAATTTTTGACGAAGTATTCAAATTGTATACAGAACAGTTGAATTTCTGACAAATCGTCGAACTTTCGAGCCGAAACTACTACTTTCTCTACAAAACAATTGAATTTTCAAGCCGATAATGTGCATTCTAATGAAAAACTTAATTTTCGACCGAAACAGTTTAAATTTTCACCAGACATTTACAGATCTAATAAAAAAAAAGAAATTTCTACAAAGGGAGATAAATTCTAAAAAAAAAAAATATATATATATCAAATTGTTGAATTTTCAAGGCAAAAAGACGAATTTCCAACCAAAAAAGATTACTTTTTTAGAAGATTATTGAATTATCAACGAAATAACGAAATTTTCAGACACACAATAACATTTTTAACCAAAAAGATGAATTATGAATCAGAAATTCAATAGCAGACTTTTCATTTGAAGAAAATGAACTGTCAATCAACAAAAAAAGGTAGATTTTCGTTTCAGATTCTACTAATTCAGTTCACATTTAAGTGGAAAAACGAGAAAATGGGGAAAGACTGTGAAGCCTGCGATCAATAAATAGTAATTTTGATCATTTATATACTAACGAATAATAGCTTAAATAAACATCGAAGTTCATTTTTAATACTTTTCAAATATTAGGTAAGAAAACTGTCAATTTTGCTTATAAAGTAATGTGTCGGACTGCGCAAAATTTTAGGCATAGGGGGTAGGAGGTGTTGAAATTTTCAGGAAAACAGCTAGGTAATTTGCGGTTGAACCCTTATACGATAACTCAATAATTAACATTTTTCGAATTAATGACTATAACAGTTAATATTAATGCTTATATTAGTAGGCATAACTAATATTATTAGGTGATTTAATATGATTTGAAATCCTATTCAGGAATTCCTTCTTTAATTTTAATTTTTAAGTGAATTATATATTATAATCTGTGGAACATTATATTATATTGCTAATGAAATAATTGGAAAGTGAATTTAATGGAATTTCTTGAAATTCTGTGCGTAACACCTAATTAAAAGAATTCAGACTCGTACTAAAGAGAATGGGCTTTTTTACCTACGTAAATATTTTATATTACAGGGTCATCCGCCAATTTATTTTTATTTTTGCATATGAAAGTATATGCTTTCAAATCGCTAATAATACCAGCACAGTGTAAAAAAACTTCTTTTCGAATTTATATTTTGAAGAAAAATGTGTACACATTTCAAATTCCTATTTCTGTCGTGCCTGTTCCGCCATCATAATGTGACATCACATGCCTTCAAGAGCTTGTAAATAAGCCACGCGATTTACGTTTTTTCATAAAAATTGAAAGAAAACAGCGCTAACATTGTCATTTCGTGCCTGAATGTAAAAAAACCTTTGTCAAAAATCCAACAAAATTATTTACATTTATACCCAAATGTGAGGAACGGAAAAAATGGTACAAAATTGTTCGGCGTGACATGTGCCCTACAACATCTTCAGTATATTTTTTCGGAAATTATTTCAACGTGAGAAAATATTTTTATTTTGAATAGAAAAATATAGAATTTGCTGTTTTGATAACATAAAACCCGTAAGTAACTGATGTTGAACGGTGTTTTATATATATGAAATGCCAGGAAGTATACGAATTCTAACTTCAAAATCAAATCATTTATTCACACAACAAGTGTAATGAAAAGTATACATTTTTCAACTTTGGAGTCATGCTATTTTAGAAAAAGAGGGTCTACTAAGGAGCGAATATATATTCAATTCTTATGTTACATTGAGTGCAAAATTAATGTGTTGAATTCCAATGTTAGAGCTAGCTGCATGTCAGCCGAGAGTTTTTAAATTCTCGGTAATTTAAAAACGGGTAATATTACTGGTAGCATTCCGCTATATTACCAAAGATTCGAGAATTTATCGAGAATGTATGAGAATATTCAATTATAATGCCTTTCTGTTATTTTAAAAAGTAATCAGATAATGTTCTCAATGTTATAGTGGATTTTCGATCATTTGTTATATTTTTTAAATATTTGTTATTATAAATAATATACCAAATGTTCACAAATTAACGCTCAACTGGAATGTGTACGCCATCCGCTCCTGCTCCTTCTGTCCTAGAAGATAAGCAAGAACGGTTACGCGAGAAAACATCGGACAACACTATTCTTTGGAGTCAGGTCTCTAGCCGCGCATGACCTCACGCGGCAGACGGGACAGTTGAAGATGAAGGTTTCACCTCTGGATACTTTTTGAGAGCTACCAATCTTTGTAGAATGTAATGAGGAACAGTGTTGACGGACAAAATGAAGTGATCCCAGAAGAACATGCTTCTACATCCAGTGGGTGATGGAATGAGCCTGGCGCTGGCAAGCCGGAATAAAACACTTTTAGAGTCGCATTGTGTCTCCCTATGTACCCATAGCGTGCATACTTCGAGCATCCACTAAGAACATGTCCAAGTGTTTCTGACTCTTGCTTCCATGCTTAGCAGTTGGTATCGCTTACAGGTACATTCATTATACGCTTGCGGTAAACTAAGGTGTCTATAACGCCGGCTGTAGCCAGAACCGTTCTGCGATGAAGACACTCTAAGCTCAGCAAACCTCTACCCCCTTTATCTCGAGGGAGGTATATTCGAGGTACGGAAGATCTAGGATTATGACTTCGATGGATTGTCATCATCTTGCGTGTACTTCGGTCAAGTTGCTTCAACTCATCGACGTTCCATTTTACTGCACCAAATGTGTGGAGCAGTATAGGAACGGCCAGCATGTTGGTCGCCTGGATCTTAGTCTTTCCAGATAGTTCAGAAGCCCAAATTTTTTTGAGAATTTGGCGATACCTTTTTCCAAGGGCCGCTTTTAACACACGCACATTTTGTGTTTCCACTTGCGGTATTCCAAGATATGTATATGTTTCTCCAATATCATTATGTTGAATGGTATTTCCGCCTATGAGTTAAACATCCTGATCTTCACGCGATGATGTAATTTCTAGTCTTCCTTGGTGTAGGTGGACGCAGGCACACTAGTCCAGTCCGAAGCTCATGCCAATTGCTTCAGAGTACCTATTTGCCGCCTCCGCAAGGATGTTGAGATTCTCTTTCATGGAAGCAAAGAGTTTAAGGTCGTCCATGTATAAAAGGTGGTTGACCTCATATTCTCTTCTGATCAACGGGCCATATAGGTATCTAGAGCTTTTGTCTCGGAGCGCAATAGATAGAGGCAAGAGGGAGATGCAGAAAAGTATTGAACTTAGTCTTCTTGGAAGACCCCCCTCTTATATGTGATATAGCTTGTAGTCACTTGTCTCTTGTTAGATGTTATGACAAATCTTGTCCGCCACAAGAGCATAAGCTCTTTTATGCATCTCACTATTTTTTGATGCACCTCCATGCACTCAAGGAGCTTAATAAGTAGCTCATAGTTCGTGTTATCGAATGCCTTACAGTATTCAATCCAAGCCATGGACAGATTGCGTCGATACCTGATCAAGTCCTGGGTAATACACCTGTCAATTAACAGGTTCTTTCTGCAACCTGCCAGCCCTCTCTTGCATCCACGTTCTTCAACTATTGCACTTCATACCGGCTCGATAGATGTTAATATCCTCTCTTTGAGGATGCCAGTGAATAGCCTGTAGCTGATGTTCAAACAAGCTATGGGTCTGTAGTTCTTTGGACTTGACAAATCTCTGGCCTTAGGGATCAATATCGTGCGTCCCTCCACTAGCCACTGCAGGACGGGTTGTTCCTCGTTAAGGAAAGTAGTGAATATAGGAGCTAGATGTAGGAACATAGAAGGGAAATTCTTCCATCAAAAGCTGTTGATTTTATCTGGCCCGGCGCTGAAAAGTTCTGAGTTCTAGCAATAACTTTCTTCACTTCTTCAGTAACGTTTCATTGAACGGATGCTAAGGATGAGTAGAAAAGGTTGAATTTTCCTTAATCAACTTTACTCACCGTTCAAGGCGCTGTTTCACTATTGAAAGAGATCTCATTTTTTGCGTCCAGTGCTGCTTGTTGGTCAACAGTTTACACTTGTTCAGCTTGTGATTTGCTTTCCTGAAGTTTCTAGCAAGTGCCCTAACTTTTGGAATGAATTTTTCATTTGATGTTATGTAGCTAATCACATACTGAATATCTGATGCTTACCTTCTCGCCGTTTCAATTTTGACCTGAAGCTGTGCAATACGCTAGCGAGTCTTACTCAAGACGTACTGAAGTATCGTTCCTTCTATTGTCGCTAAGCAGGGAAATCGTCGTCTCGTAAACTACACAGTTCAGATTCCAAAGATTAACATCTTCTGGGAGCAAATAGGGAAGAGCAGTTTTAGCTTCAGCTCATTCGTCTATCCTGAGAAAGACTTTTTGATGGATAAATCTCCTACTTCTTATGTTGGCATTATCGGCTATCTGCAAAGATGGTCTTGCTTGAACGGGTGGAATATTCGCTGGAGGATGTTGCTCTTCTTGTTGTTGATAAAAAGCTTCACATCCTTTTTTTCGCAAAAAGGATATCTGATCTCTTAAATTCTGAGGCGTTTGATGAGCATATTCCGGGTGCATATTGACCCAACGGTCATCTAACCTCTTCATGAATCCTTTTCGCGCCGGTGAGCTTCTTTGCCAACAGGTAAGGGTGTCCCTACTGATTTGGCCCGACCATTTAAATCGATTTTCTCGCGTTTGTCCGGGCCATTGCCTGGTCGTCGCCTTGGTTCTGTCCTATTCCCACTCCCAACTGAACCATGGCCTTCATCCGAGAAAGGCCTATTGTGGGTGACACTGCGCGATACAGGTGTCGGCACCGCATAATTCGTTGCATTGAGGAGTTAGCCCAAAGCAGCGTGGCTAACTGCAAAAGCTGGAGTGATTTCCCTTTCGAGGTAGGCGTGACTCGCTCGGTTGGAAAATAGTAATGTGGGGAAGGAGGTATAGATTTTGAAATTTATCTAGAATTTCCATGTTATTTATTCAAATAACACGGTCGTTCCGCAACATTTATTAGACCCAGGTTGCTGATCAATTTCTCTAGCGATCACCCCAAGTGAAGAGCCTCACAAGGTTGTTATATGAGGTTCCCCACTCTGGCCCATTAGTGTCCTTCAGAAAATTTCCAGAACTATCCGTACAACTGTCTCACGATACTGCAAAAACTTCAAAAAATAACATGATTACATTTGAATAAATATAAATGATTGGAACAATCAAATCAAATAAGCCATAATTATTGATTTCAAAGACTGTTCGCATGTGTAACATTCAGGAAATTTTTTTATTCGAACTAAATAATGTGATACTGTTGAACTGAAGATAGGGTGTTCTTAGCACTTCCACGCATTTAAAAAAAGCTGAATACAATAATACAAGCTTCTATCTTCTTTCGAAATTTTTCTTTGGTGCACTAAATGAAAAATATTTGATTGCATCTAGGCAATTCCTACTATTATTTTAAACACTATATTAAAAATCGCAGTATTTTTAGCCAGGCACGATTTATATCGATATGCCTGAACAATAATGGTGAAGATTAAAAATATATTAATTTTAATAAACACGAGGAACTTCTCACCATTCTTAGTACTTAAATCACAATTTTTTGAATGAAAATGGATGGATGCAATGATAAAGTCCTTTTGTACTTGCATTTTAAAGATAAAAATAATTTAGCAAATGTATTCATTATTATTTATCGATTTAGAAAATGGATAATGAAAGCAAAGTGATCGTTGTTAGAAATGCGCTTCGCGAAAGTTTGGAAGGAGGAAAATAGTACATTGTGTTACAAGTGCGTGAAGTGTAATGTCTTCCAGCACATGTCACATACGATATTTTTGGCAAAAAATGCATGAAAATGCAATGAAAAATACCCAAAGTGCCCACAGTGTTAAGAGAGTTTTCGAGAGTTCGTCAAAATATGCAAGGAGCACGTTTTCTGTTACAGAGGTTATTTCACTTGTTTGGCCACATGCCGTGTGAATATTAATTCCCGAACTAAAAACAAGCGCTGGTAAATGATTTAGTGTGGGAATATTTCTGCACGCTGCTCTCACAGTAGAGGAATCTAGAATTTTCTGTACGCTTTATGGGCACGGAATGTGGCCATCTTCATGCATGTGTAGCGAAAAATAAATTCTCGCCGAAAACGAACGTCGCATGAACTACACGGTAACTTACTAATATTACAGTATATTACCAGGGTAATTTACTCGACTGAAAACTCTGTCAGCCTTGGCCCTCGTGGTACTCTGAAATGAAAGTGGCGGAAATATCGACCGTGACCGAGGGTGGCGCTGGCTGTACTTTTAGGCCGAAAATTATTCAAATGTATGGGGAAAGCGTCATAAATGTGAATTTTTGCGTTTCTTCAATAAGAAAAGCAGACTTTTTTGAATTTGTCTGCTTTAGGATTAAGTTTTAAGGCTTTTAGACTGAAAATTTATCAAGGTTTTTTGTGATGAACTGGAATAATGGAGTAAAAGTGTGTTGTTTTTGTATAATATTCTGGTTACGCTAAGTGCTTATTAATTTATTTTATATACATTGTGCTACGAAATATATTTTTCCGACATAAATATATATATATATATATATATATATATATATATATATATATATATAATATTTATATAACCATTCGGTTTCGAATATATATATATTTATATATATTTCGGTTTCAATTCCCTTGGAATAGAACCGGAGGGCTTATGACAAAGCCACCGAACGCGTCCTCGGGTTGCGGATGGAGGGTCCCCGTACCAAGGGTTTCTGCTGAATATGGTTACAATAATTAATAAGCAGTCGCGGACAATTGTCCAGGGATGGTCCCGAAGGAATAACCCCTAAGCGAAGGTGTGAGAACCGTGCCGAAAGCTGCATGGCACCTGGGTGAGGTGTCTTTAACGGTGACTCTGGGATACCGGGCGACGTCTCAGAGTACAGCCTTATCCTTGCATGCGGGGCTCTACAAGGATTGACAAACCCTTTCCCTAGCTGCTCGTGGGAACAACAATGAAACCAACAAACCACCAAAATGTTCTAGATGCGGTTCAAAACGATCGAACGCGCAGAGCACCCGACAATGGATCGGCAAACAATGCCGATCATGCTAGAGTTCGGGGTGCTGAAAATAATTTAGATGGAAACACGACGACGAACCGGCGAAACGCCCACATTGAGTGGACGGATCAACTTAAGAATGACGTGCTAGACTGCTACGATGCCAGTATTATCCCTGTTCGCGGAGGCTTTATGGCACGTATGCATACTCTGTGGTGCGAGAAACACCCAGAGCTTCAACACGTTTCGCATCAGTCTTTGCGAAATCAAGCCGACTACCTCCGGAAAAATGGATATGTACGCGGAGCGCTTCCTCAACCGCTGCTTGAACAAGCTGCAGACGAAGATGAAACGACATTAAGACCAACCGCAGAAACCAGGCACCTTCTGGAAGATGATCGCAATTTCAGTACAAGGAGGAACATCAACATGCAAGTTCCTCCTAAGCCCCAAGATCTGGCTGAAATGGATGCCTCCCTTCGTCGAGATATCTCGCAAGATTCCGACCTCTGGACCATCAATTGCTCAGTTTATGGTGCTGCGAGAGCTTTGGCTGATTCAAATCGAAGGCTGAAACCGACGATGGATCAAAAGACCAAAAGACGCTTGCATCAACTGAACAAGAAAATTGGATGGGCAAGACAGAATGCGTCCCGTGTTCAATGTGTGATTGACTACATAACATCTGGTAAACCGTTCACGGAAAGGGTTCGAAAGTTCGCCCAAGAACTAAGGACCTTGAATCACACACTGAACAAGTCAAAGCTGCTGACAATCAAGCAGCATATTGTTGACAAAATAAGGCTGTTATCTGACGCAAGGAGGAGGATACAGAAGAGGGAGAGATGGATCAGGGAGAATCAACAGTTTCTTGCTGACCCATCACGCCTCTTCAGTGATCCCCCTGTTTTTGTAAAAAATCCACCCAAGCCCAAGGAGGTAGAGACTTTTTGGAGAGAGGTGTACAAGATCCCGAAAACACTAGAGTTGAAAGAAGATACTGACAATATCATCCGCTTCAAGGAGTTTTGCGACAACCTCATAAAATCTGATGAGGAGTGCCCATCAGTCACTGCCGAAGAGGTGAAAAAAGCACTTAGAGGCACGAAGAACTTTTCCGGTGCTGGACCAGATTGTATCAAGAACTTTTGGTGGAAGAAGTTTACTTCTATCCACCAACATTTGGCCCGCATATTCACCTCATATTTAAAGTCGGAGACGCCCATTCCGCAGTGGCTGGTGTTAGGACGTACTATACTCCTACCGAAAAAAGGCAACTTGTCCAAACCGGAGAATTACAGGCCAATAACTTGTTTGAACACACTGTATAAGATCTTTACAGCTGTCCTAAACAACAGGATTGTTCGACGAATTGAGCCTGTATGGCGAGAGATGTACGAACAACGAGGCTCGAAAAAAGGTGTAGCAGGCTGTCGAGAGAACCTGCTGATTGACAGGTGTGTTTGTAAAGACGCTACAGTCCATCAGCGCGTCCTTTCAATGGCCTGGATTGACTACCGGAAAGCTTTCGATTCAACCTCTCATAGACTTATCATCTCTCTGTTGGAAAGCTTGAAGGTACATCCACACATAGTGAGATGCATAGAGAGATTGATGCCTCTTTGGAAAACTAGATTTACAATCTCATCTAGGAATCATCGAGTGACGACGAACAAGGTCACCTTCCAGAGGGGCGTCTTTCAAGGGGATAGTATGAGCCCTTTACTTTTTTGCATCACACTTCTGCCTCTATCTCTCGCACTACGAAATTCTCCTGGATACCTCTGTGGCGACACTAATCAGCGTGAGCATAAGGTCACTCATGTATTCTATATGGATGACCTGAAGATCTATGCCGCTGGTAAAAGCAGACTTCAAACTGCTTTAAATATCGTCAAGAACTACACAGGAGAGATTGGGATGGACTTTGGTTTGGACAAGTGTGCCAAAATTCATTTGAAGAAAGGAAAGATTACTGGCGGTCCCAAGGACCCTGAGCTTGTGGATATAAGTGTTATTAGACATCTTAACACTGGAGAGACCTATACATACCTGGGCGTGCCTCAAAGCCGCATTCAGGACGTAACATCAGTGAAGGAGTCTCTCCGAAGCAGATACAAGCATCTTCTTCGACAGATTTGGTCTTCCAATCTGTCGGCGTTGAACAAGGTATCTGCGACTAACATGCTTGCCGTCCCGGTCCTACTCTACTCGTTTGGGGTGGTTCAATGGACGAAGAACGAGCTTAAGGCCCTTGATGTCACCACGCGTAAGATCAT
>CAKNXH010001663.1:93928-106767 GCA_932178445.1 Andricus quercusramuli | reverse complement strand
AGATGGTCAGAAACCACGAGATGATTGGCGAAGGAGCGTTCCTTTACAAAGCCGCGGAGCAAGCTGCCGAGGCCCTTGGCCTGAATTTCAACATCAGAAGTGAGGAAAATGCACTACTCCATCTAGATGCTCCACGTCTAAAAGCCGAAGTAAAGAAAGCTGAGGTTAGAAAATTTCACCAAGAGCTACTCGACAAGCATATGCACGGAAACTTTCACAGAAATGTAGAAAAACAGTAAAAACAGCAAACTTTTGCTTTCCTCAAATCATCAGGGCTCAATTCAGGTACAGAGGGCTTTATTTTCGCATGCCAGGATGGTGTAATCTCCACCTTAGCATACCGCGCCCGCATTTTATGTCAAGAAGTTCCCAGTGATAGGTGCAGAGCATATCATGCACACGCTGAGTACCTTGAACACATACTATCGGGGTGTCCGACCCACGCAGGAAGAACGTATATCTATAAACATAATGCGGCCCTAAGAGTATTTTATTACCACCTTTGTCGCTCTTACGGTGTTGGTCGCGACCCTGCCCTATCGAACGCTCCAAGGGATATAGAGTCAATTGTCCGAAACGAGAAGTGCCAGATTTTCTGGAACTACGATTTTCGGGCAGCAGTCTCCGTTGCGCACTCGAGGCCTGACATTGTTCTCCAAGACTTCGAGAAACGAACGATATTCGTGATCGAATTCTCGGTTCCGTCCGAATACAACATCCCTGCAAAGGAGAAAGAAAAAGAGGAGAGGTATCAAGACCTTAAAAGAGAGCTGCAACGACTGTACCCAAAATATTCGGTACGAGTAATTGTCCTTGTGGTAGGTGCTCTCGGAGGTGCTAAATTATCACTGGTTCGTAACCTTAAAGCCATACCCGCGTGCAAAAAATATGCCAAGGCACTTGCGAGATGGATGCAGGAAGCTGTCATCCTTGGGTCGCTTCGTGTCCTCAAGACACATGAGGGTTTCGCCGCCCTGTCTTTGTGATTTCGTCGTGCCCTGTGACCACCAATCTCACGGATGTGAGACGTGGCCATAGGTGTATTTTACCGCGGTTCTACTGGGGGCTATTGACATTTTCTTTTTAGATGGCAGTTGCTCATAGTGGTACCCTGCGGTGGTTGTTTAACTTTTTTTTCAAATTATATTATAAATAAAATATAATAATATAATAATATATAAAAATAAAATATAATAATATTAAATAAATATAATATAATAAATATAAAATTATATTACATATATATATGTATATATATATAAACGTATTTTAACAATTACAATAAATTAAATTTGTATTTCCCCCATGCATTTGAATAATTGTCGGCGTAAAAGTACAGCCAGCGCCGCCACTCGGTCGAGATCAAATCTCATGACACATTTATTTTACAGGCCTTCATACGCCTGCTGGGTAGCTACGAGAGCGCCACCAATTTGGTACCATTGGGAAGAAATTTGAATTTCAATTCAATATTAACGAAAAATCTTATAGAAAAGAATTAATTTTAAACCGAAGATTAGCATTTTTCATAAAAATGAATTGATATTCACTGCTTTTTTTTCATAAACATTGCCCAAATAACTTCGAGATACCCAATAGTTCGCGTGTCAGATGGCGCTGTTGTCAAAGCGATGGCGCATGTCAACACCTATATTCAATCACATATTTTGTTTCCTGTCTATTTCTTCTATTTAAACTGAAATAAATGTAAGATGACCAGACGTCCTCATTTAGGAAGACATGTCCTACTTTTCACTTGCTTGTCCTCCTGTCCTCTTCAACTTTGGAAAACCCTAAAATGTCCTACTATTTGGTCAAAAGACAGAACTTACCTTTCTTCTTAAAATATTCCATACGATCGCGTTTTATATTTTTCCCTCTTTATTCGAAAAAAGAGAGAGGTGGCGATATGACAATTTCGATACGCGCGATAGAAACCAGACTTTTTATTGGTGTAAAATAAATATACGGGATCACCAAAATTTCATTGATGGCCACCAAACATCAGCAGCTGGATGCTATTATTGCATTTGTTCGTTTATGTCAGGGGGACGCAAAGATGTTTATTACTAGGTTGCACAGTGGGGTTGAATTTTACTGTTATCTGCTCAAGTCTGAAAATTCAGAATTATTGCGTGCTATTGGAGATTCTGGAAAATATGCTAATTTCAATAGGTAATTGAATGTATTGATTATAGGTCATTGTATGTGTCGGCAAATAAACATTTAAAAGATTGATAATCCGAACAAATTTTTTATTCTGGTATTTTCATGGGGGGGAAGGCGAGGTTATGCCTTCCTCTCTCCCATTGCAGGCATCTGGTCACCTTAAATAAATGCAATATAAAAAACATGATCAAATAACTAACTTTAGATCAGAAACTTAGGATAGAACCTAATAAAACGACATCTTCCAGACTAATAGTTTGAATTTTATTGAAATAAAAAATACGAATCGATTACGTTTGGGAAACATAGCTAGTTTCCCTCATCAGATCTGTATAAAAACGTATTAAAATTATAATATGGAACAATATAATGTAATGACAATTTATCTGAATATAATACGAGAAATACCTTAAAACAGTTTTTAAAAGAATTCCTTGCAATTTTCTTTATGTGTGTGTTCCATGTTATAGCGATGTATGAACTATTATACGTAGTGCTAGAAAATATATAATAAAGGTTAGGTTCGAAATATGTGAATAGTATATTTAAAGTGCAAACAATAGATTTAATGTGAAAAGTAGGGACCTGATTTCATACCTGTAGAATGATTGGTATTTTTAATTTTAATTTTTGAAATGAAATATTATATAAAAATATGGTAAAAAACGACAGAAAAATGTTTTGTGAAGACGGAGCAGGTATGCTCCGTCTCCATCTTGGAAACTTTGTGAACACACACATTAAGAATTACAATGCAACACATCAGAGGGCGACACATAGGTGTAAGGAGGGTCCACGTCAGTAACAATTTCTACAGTACTATTTTATGACAATATATGTTTGTTATAATTCAATTTTGTGGTATTTTATGTTTAAGACAAATTTAGAGAATGTTTTTATTTAGTTATCAATTCAACCATGTTATTATAAGAAACAATAAAATAATCTAAATCGGTAACTAAATTCATACAATTTTCACCTTCTTTTTTAATAAAAACCATCTCAGCAAAAATACGTTTATATTCATTAGGTTCAATATGCAAAATTTCAACCTCATTCCATTTTATAAATCTAGTCACCTCGGTGTTCTTGTGTTAAGTGTTGACTTATAGCTTTATGGTATTTTGGATTTAATCTGATGTTATTCATATGTTCTTTTACTCTGATTCTTAACGGACGATTCGATTGGCCAATGTAAGCATTTCCACAACGACAGGAAATTCTGTATATTACATTACATTGGTCTAAAGTATCAAGTCTGTCTATTCCTAATTTAACAAATTTGTCAAGTTTAGTATCAACTCTAAAAACAGTTCTAATATTATTATTTTCCTTTAAAAGTCTTTTTATATTATGTGAAATTTGGCCTATGAAGAATATTAAGATGATTGTTTTTTAGTTTTGATTAGTGTTGTCAATATTGGTATTGTCGTTAATGTTGTTATTTTTTGTCTGTAGTTCAATTAGTCTTCTGTCAATGTGTTTATCAATGAAATTAGTTGGATAGTTATTGTAAAATAATAGTTTCTTAATTAGTTCTAGATTTTCTGAGTGAAAAGAAACGCCTGCTAAAAGAATGGCTGAATCAACAAGATTTTAATAATTCCAATTTAATGTTGTATGGGATGATTAGAAAAGTAGTTTACATATCTTCCTGAAAATGTTTTTTTGCGGAACCAATTAGTTTTTATAATATTGTTATCAGATCTTATTATTTCTAAATTTGAAAATCCAATTGAATTGTTTCTTCTTTTTCGATTGTAAATGTTAGTCTGTTGTGATAGGAATTAAAAATTTAAACGATCAAATCTATTTTGTTTTCGGGAATAATTAAAAAGAAGTCATCAACATAACGTACATATATTGGAATTTCAAAATTGATTTGATTAAGTACTTCTGAAATATACAGGTATGAAATCAGTTCCTTACTTTTCACGTTAAATTTACTGTTTGCACTTTAAATATACTATTCACATATTTCGACCCTAACCTTTATTATAAATTTTCTAGCACTACATATAATAGTTTATACATCGCTATAAGATGGACCACACACATAAAGAAAATTGCAAGGAATTCTTTTAAAAACTGTTTTAAGGTATTTCTCCTGTAACAAAAAGCTTTATTTTGTCCATATAATTTTAAACTTTAAATTTAAGAAATATTATTCGAAGTTTAAAATAACAATTAGGGTCAATTTCATCTTGGATATCGTAAAAGTCTTATTTTCTTTTTTTTTTTAAACAAATTAACCGTAAAGAAAATGATTGTAAGATTCAATAAATCAATTGAGAGGAAGATAGTACAAGCACAGAGACAACATTTTAGAGAGAGAAATGAGACGCAACAAGATAATATCCCGCTCAAACAATATGTATATTTAAAATAGGTAAACGTAGTTTTCAAAATAAATTATGACGCAAACGTTTAAAAACTATGTGAAGTATAAAATTTCGAGATCCAATTGGGCGAAATTCATTTACCCTTTAAATTCTTCGAATTATTCGTTTCGCCCATTTATAATAAAAAAGGTTCACACACACAAATTCAAATCAAAAGAGTCATCAACATTATTAACGAAATTAACAAAATAAGTATGTTCGATATGAATGCATGAGATGGATGGATAATATCAAAACTGAATGAAAAACATAGATTTAGAATATGGCTGATTAGAACCTAGCGTTTCTACTTATCGCTTGTCGAGTCGCGTCGTTGATGAAGAGATTACGGAGATCATCATAAAACGGGAAAGTATCAGCGTCTAGATTCCAGCAAATGATTTCTACTGGTATTGACAATTGTCCATGGATTAAACATTGCATAAAGTTGCTGGATGTTTAAATATAACAAGGTTCCGATATGTCAATCTTCCCTCCAATTTTACCAAGCATCTAGCGTCGAAATTCGTAACAGTCATTTTTCATAGTTACATTATATTATAAACAAACCACGCTCAAACACACACAAAATTCGAAATTTCCTAATCGTAACTTCACTCAAAAGAAACCATAACTGACAAAAAAAACATTTTCAAAATAACAATAAATACCTCGCTTAGATGAATACATTGCTCCGCACAAACGTGGTTAACAGAGAATTAATTAAATGCTTAGATTTATGTATTAGCAGTCAAACGGAATAAACTCTAATGATCACATTATTTAGTCAACATCGCTCGAAACAGTAATTTCCTACTTTTTATAATTATCTTTCGCGACCCACCAATCGTCTGGATTACATAAGAGCACGTGACAATTCGTTTGCCGCGTTTCCAGAAATTCGAGCGCGAATTGCTGCCAGCCAATCTCTCATCAGAAATAAAATCGTTCTATACATAAAATTTCTTGCGCGCTAAATTATAAATTAGTCACGTCACACTCCTATTATATTTAGATAAATTGTCATTAAATTATATTGTTCCATATTATAATTTTAATACGTTTTTATACAGATCTGATGAGGGAAACTACCTATGTTTCCAAAACTTAATCGATTCCTGTTTTTTATTTAAATAAAATTCAAACTATTAGTCTCGAAGATGTCGTTTTATTAGATTCTACCCTAAGCTTCTGAATTATAAATTTCCCAAACGTAAAAAAAGAAATTTTATTGTTCTCATGAATAACGTTAGATCACATTATACAATACACCGGTTTCAATATTTATTTATCATTTTTCGACTCATTACGTATATTTGTATTATTTTTTCTATACAAGTCGTTCACTTCGAAAAAAATCACGTATCATAAGTGCACTCACTTTTGGTAAATTCTCCGAACTGCGGCTCTAACGTATTCAGACATACAGATACTCCATAAAAATAAACCCCGACAGCCAAAAAACGTTGGTGATTAATTATTTGGATTGTTTTTATCAAACTGACAATGTATTTTCTTCGGCTTTGAAGGCGTGTGATGTCAAACCACGTATTTCAAGCCGTGAGGGCGTTACACCTTTCGTTTGAAAATTCGACGTTTCCTATTGATATTTTCTACTTTTTGATTAATTATAATAAATTATCAAATAGAGAAAATGAATTTGTAATTTCAGATTTGAATTCATTGGGAGTCATAGTTTATAAAAAACTTAACTATAAGGCAAACAAAATTTTTGCGAATGACCCTGTTCGAACACTTTGTTCTAGGGAAGTATCAAGTTAATTCGCAAGGCAACAATTATTTTTAACGGATATTCATATTCTTCGTGGATTTGCATTTCACTGCTGCAGAAATATTAATCTCAGAGCTCTGCTACCCTCGAGCGAATGAAGAATTAAAAGATTAAAAAACATTCTGCTAACGAGCGTCGAGCACCTTTCATCGTTCTCACTGTTAGCAGAATTGCGTATGCAGGAAAAAAGTAAACAAATCAGACATCGCATTCTTTCCAAGAACACCAAAAATATTTTTAAGCGAAGAGAAAACAAAGGCTTCTTTTCAATTATTTATAAATAGAACAGCAGGATTATATTGAAGTTGTTATCGTTTGATAGAAAAGTGTGCAACAATTAGTAGATAAATTTACCTCAAGAACAATAAAAAATATTAAAATGTCAGACTTCACAACTCGAAATTCTAGCTCTAAAAACAGGGGGAATACGGTGAATTTTCACGAAAATAGGAAGTAATAGAGGAATAAATTATTTTTAATGGAATTAATATAAATTTCATATTGAATTCAATATAATACGCTTCAAATTCCTAAGATTTCAAGTAAGAATATATTCTATTTTTAATAAAACACACTCGATGTTGTCGAAAATGCGAACTTTTCTATATTATGTTCAAATGTATTATATCAAATATATATTATATTTATTTCTGTACCTCGGTCTGAAGCTGCTTATTAAGATATTAGAAAATAAAGTACAAATTTTATTTTTCAAAATTACTTTAATATTTGCTCCTTATTTTGCACTAATTTGATTCTCAGCTACCCTGAAAAGTGTATCATTTCAATAAATTTATATTATCACAATTCATAATATGCATTGGTATTGAAACAAAAGTCATTGTCTAGTTTTTATAATAATAAAAGTGCGCATCCAATGAAGAAATTGTTATTAAACATTTTATTGCAACTTGTGTCGTTTTTCCAGAAATATAATTTCTTCATTTACAATGTTAGTTTTTACGATGTCAACTAAAAATATGCATCCTAGAGTGAGGTGGTTCTAAGCAAATTTGTAAATATTTTTTGTTTTCACAACTTTTGTCTTCATCTTTTTCGTCTCTTGTGTCCTATGGAAAAAGTATTGATGACAAATTTGAATAAATTTTCACTCTTTTTTGAGAGAGCAACTTTTTTATATTCATTTTTTTCCTAGCTTGTGCCATTTCTCCAAAAAATTAGTTTTTTGATTTTCAATGTTATTTTTGACGAAAAAAACAAAAATTACGCATCCAATAAAAAAATCAATAGGAACAAATTTGTAGCTCTTTTCTGTAAACATTTTCTGTCTCATTAATTCTTTTCGTAGCTTATATCGTTTGTCCAAAAATTTAATTTTTTTGTGTGTAATGTTATTTTTGACGAACAAGACAAAAACTACGTGTCCTATAAAAAAGGGAATAATAACAAATTTGTAGATCTTTTTCGGCTGCACAATTTTTGTTGATTTATTTTTTTTTTATCTTGCCTAGTTTGACCGCAAAATGGAATTGTTGATTTTTCATTATTTTGTGTGCAATCAAAATTTGAATTTTCGATTTTTCAAAAAAATTCAAGAAGTTGTTATGATAATCTCATAGGGCTTTCAAAAATCAAGGTTTTCCTTTTCTTGACTTTTTTCCACATCGTGGGTTGTTTGGCTTAAAATGTTCATTTTCGTTTTTTTTGCGGGGATATTTTGAAGATGTTTCTTTTTATCGGTAAAAGTTATGTTAAATAATCGCCTAAGCCACCCTTAGAAAACAGGTTGTATTATCAACCCCATAATAATATTTAACAACTCCCGAAAACCACCCCTAGCACTTTTACCTGAATGAATACCGAGCACCTCCACTCAAAACATTCAAAACAAAACATTAATTAGAAATAATCACACAAGTCACCTTCAGAAAACATGCGTATGATGATGATAGAAGTAATGGGGATATTTTTTAGAAAAGCAGGAAAGACGGGGAGAGGAAATAAGGAGAGAAATTAGGCGGGAAATGGCCGAATTTAGGAAATAAATTAGGAAATGGTAAAAAGTCAGGCACAAGTTAGAGAAAAGGATGCAGAAGTTGGGGCGAAAACTAGAAAAGCAGAAAAAGTCTAATAAAAAGGCAGAGGCGTTGGTAGGTAGAATAAAAAAATAGGAAGCTCATACCGGGAATTTGAAGGTGTGGACAGTGGGAATGAGGAGAAGAAAAGGCGGCGAAAAAATAGAATAAAGAATAGAAAAGAAAGAGAGAGAAGAAAGAAAAAGAAACATAGTGATAAAGGGTCTAATATTAGAAAGGAAGGAATTGAAGGAAGGAGTGGAAGGTGTGTGAAAAATGTGTAGCAGAGGAAACGCGAAATGGAGAAAAAATGGGACTAGTGAAACTATAGAAATTAAAACATAAAAAGAAAGTGATGACAAAGAAGAGTTAGCTATATGGAAGCTCGGAAAAAATAGAGGATGATTTGACATAGGTAGAAGGGAAGATGCAGTATAAGTTAAGGCAAATAGCGGAAGAGGAAAGAATTAAGGGGGAAAAACGTGGGTTAAGTATGGCAGAATACAGACAGAAGGTGTATGGTCGGATTGGGACGAAGAAAGGGAAGAGTTAGTAAGAAATGAGGTACCGGGAAACTAGGAGAGAAAAAAACGGGAGATAGAAAAATAAGAAATAGTAAGAAACAGCAAGAGATAAGAAACAAAAGTAGGGAAGAATGGAGAATATGTTACTGGAACATAGCAGGATTGTAGAGAAACGATAGGGTCTTCATGAGAAATTCGGCGCAATGGGATGTAGTAGTAATGATAGAGGAAGGTTACCAAGAGGTTACAAATGGCAAGTTCAAAATGCACAGAGGAAGAATAAAAAATGCTAAGCAATGAGAGGAATGGTGATGGGAGTAAGGAACGAATGTATAATAGAGAAGGACAAAAAAGAAAAGAAAGAACAAGAAGAAGGATTAATAGTAGAAGAGGTAAAGATGGGAGGAGAGAAGTGGAAAATAGTGTGGCTTTCATTTCATGAAGGAAAGAACGGAGAATATCAAAAAATACAATCTCATATTTTATTTCCTCCATGGACCAAGTGACTTGTATTTTCAAATATCCTAGTGCAGGGGACCACAAGTTTGAAAGTTAGGGTCGCAAATATACATTGAAATTCTTCCAGAAACTCGGATATCAGGCTGGAAGTTCAATCTGATACGCCGCGCCGCGACTTGAGCAATAAGTGTCAAGGCACCTAACATGGGTCTATGATGCAACGTGACGACGTAAATCTTAACCTTCCCCATATTCCCATCCCTTTTTCTTATGAGCATTCTACTGCGTATCCAGACTTCTGTAGGGTTGCTACACGTCAAGGAATTCTAAAAAGTCAGGGAATATCAGGGGAAACCTGAAAGATTCAGGGAATTTCCGATAAACTGCAATGTAAGTTTTTTTAATTTTCTTCTGAATAAAACTTGTAAAAAACCAGAAAGTTTTTTAGGATTGGTATGTAAAAACAGCATAATGACCTCTCAATTGTCTCTGATACTTATTTCCTCGACTGTCAAATTTTTTAATTAATTTTTGTTGAATAGATTATCTTTTCTCCACGAATTAGATATGATGATAAAGCGCAAGGAAAGGAAGATTTTTAATGTGGTGGGGAACTCAGCTAGCGCGAATCTCAATCCCAAGCTTTCACGATAAATGGGAGGATACCGTACCTCTAAGTTGTAATATGTACCTCTACAGTGAAAAATTTTTGTAGCAACCCTGCTTCTTCTTTGCAAAAAATAAATGTCGCTTCCGAAATATTTTTTTTTCAGAGCGTCGTCCAGGAGATGAATAGACTGGGAATGATGGTGGACTTATCACATGTGTCCGTGCCGACTATGTTGGATGCAATGAGGACATCGAAAGCTCCAGTGATCTTTAGTCACAGCAGTGCTCACGCCCTCTGTAATTCCTCAAGAAATGTTCCAGACCACGCGTTACGTCTTCTGGTGAGTCAGCGAGTAACTTTGTACCTATTCAAATATGGACTTAGAATCCTTTCAACACCCAGCCACAAATGTGCTTAAATTTCCCTGCAAATGGACAATTCTATAGCAAGATTTAATCTCACTTTCCATAATTTCCCCGAAGAAGGTTTTGTGCAAATTAGGGGATTAAAAGACACTTTTTCGGGCTATTGCAATTTTCTTAATGATGGTATTCTTAAAGGTAGTGGCTATGTGGCCTGAAATTAAGGTAAGGGTCATTATTTTTATAAAATCGTCATGTTGCAACCTTCGAGACAATGTTGCAAATATCGTCACTTTAAATAAAAGAAAAATGTCTCAAACGCATAAAAAATACATCTCGAGAGGTACAGCAAAAGTCGTTTCGTCAGAATAAATTATAATGCAAATCTTTTCCATCAAATAATCTTGCACTCCTTTTCTTCTTATTTTTGTGAGAAAATGTGAATAGTTTAGGGTATTTCAAAAGATTCAAAAGAATTTCTTGGGGTTTCCCAGATTTCAAATAATTTTAAAAGATTTGATGACTTTGAAGAAAATACCCAGTACAATTTCAGAGAGAATCTCAGTTTTTCAACGAATTTTAGAAGATTTTACGGAACTTTAAGGAGATTAATTAGATTTTAGGAAACTATACGGATTTTCTAGAGATATTGAAGGATTTCGACGGGTTTTTTTAGGGATTTTAAAGAATGAAGAAAGATTTCCACAGATTAGAAAATATTTGAAAAGATTTCCAGGGGTTTTCGTATACCTTAAGGGGTTTCAAGATACTTCGAAACATTTTAAAGAAGTCACGGGATTCTAAAGGATTTTGAAGAACTTTAAGAGATACTGAAGTACTTTTGCAACTTTTGAAGGGCGTCAGGGAACTTTTATCAGACTTCGAAGATTTAAAGGAATTTGAAGAGTATCCAAGGGGTTTTAAGATACTTTAAGGGATTTTAAGAGATTTCGAAATATTTCTACAAAAGACACGGGATCTTAAAGGATTTCAACGAATTTTAAGAGATACCGAAGTATTTTTGCAAATGTTGAAGGACGTCAAGGGATTTTCATGGCATTTCAAATATTTGAAGGGACTTGAAGGTATTTTTATAGGATTTTAAAAAAGCCCTACCGATTTCAAAAAATCTGCAAAGATTTCAAAGAATTTTAAGATATTTTACGGATATCAAAAAATTCAAGCGGGTTTTGATGATTTCACGAGATTTTCAAGGATCTTGAGAGATTTCAGAAAATTGAACGGAGTTTCAAAAGATTTCAATAAATTTTCAGGGATTCTACGGGATTTCAAGAACTTTTAATGTATTTCAAAAGATTAGAAGTTTCTTACGGATTTTCAATATTTCAATAATTTTTAAAAGGATTTACAAAATTTCAAAAGATCTCGTTATATTTCAAAATATTTCATGAAGTTTCAAGGATGTTGTTCTATTTTGAAGATTTTAAGAGATTTCCACAGGTTCGAAAGAAATATAAGGAATTTTCATAGGATTTTGATTATTTCAAGCGATTTCACGGTTTCACGGTGGCTCAAAGAATTTAAAGGAATTTTGACAGTTTTTAAATGATTCCGATGGATTGGCGGGATTTTAAAGAATTGCGAAGATTTCCAGATATTTCACGAGATTTCATGAAAGTATCAAAGAATGGTTAACTCCTCAACTTTATATTTATTGGACGTATGTAGTATAAAATATTACATTATAACAAGTAAATATTAGCATATTAAAGAGAAATAATTAGAAATATGAAACCTACTCCCTTGAAAAATGAGGCTTTTATAACAATTTAAACACAAATACGAGAAAGACAGTCTTGGACCTGTTTTGGAAACATGGAACCTGGATATTTGCAAACAGCAAACAAACAGCATTTATCTCTTTCATAATTTTCATTGTTACATATTCTTTGGTGTGGAAATTCCGGAACCTTCAAAAATGGCTGAACATTTTGTTTAGAACGCAAATTCTTTGACACGCGATTCAAAAAATAATGACCCATTAAGATAAATTATCTTCCGATATTTATTTCTGCAGTTTAATATTATTATCTAGATATTATTTCCATATTGAAGTACGTCATTCAGAAAAAATTTTTGATTTGAAAGTAATAACTGTTGCGCTGAGAATAATGCTCATACAAATAAAACTTGAGACTATACATTTTTTTAGTGTCATAAAATTTCTCATTCTATTAAAACAGGCGTAGATCTTTACATGAATCTTATCAAATTCTCAATTAAATGGTTTTGAAATATTTCTACGAAGTGATAAGCATTTACATTTTGAAGTTTGTTTTCAAAAAAAGGCACAATTTTTTCTATGAACCACTGTAGATTTTGACATGATTCAGATATCAATTTCTTTCCGAATTCTCATGAGGTTTATTTTATTTTTACATTCTCATCCTATAATGCGAAGGTATTGGATTTTTGTGAAATTTGAGGGGGGGGGGCACCCCCCCCACGCGCGCCCCGGGGGGAGGGGGGGGGGGGGGGGGGACGG
>CAKNXH010001663.1:74279-86060 GCA_932178445.1 Andricus quercusramuli | reverse complement strand
AGTCAGCCCTTTTGAAAACTACCAGTCAGAACGGTTTTTGGTCGTTTGAAAAGGGACAGAACGCGTTCTGGCATTTTCAAGAATGCTAGAACGCGTTCTGGTCGCTCTGAAAACGACCAAAACTAGTTCTGGTCGTTTATTTCGGTCTTTGGCCGTTTTCAAACCAGCCACAACGCGTTCCGGCATTTCTGCAACGGCCAGAACGCGTTTTGGCCGTATTTTTCGGTCTTTGGCCGTTTTCGGTCTTTGAGCCTAACATCTATATTATAAAGTTTAATTTAATTTGCTTTTTATTTTACCTAATTTTTCACATTCGAAAATCGGTGTAAACTAATAATCTCTAAAAGACGTGAAAAATTTGATTTTCAGGCGCAATCAGGAGGTATAGTAATGGTATCCTTCTACCCTTATTTCATCAGCTGTGGTGAAAAGTCGACACTGGAAGACGTAGCTGGTGAGTAAGATTTTTTTGCGTTGTGTTAACCTACATGTTCTTTTTAATCTTCTTTTTCCACCCCGCCATAAACCCTTATCATTTTCCTCCCAAAAACCTCAAAGCCCAAAAAGGCCGTGGTTCAGAGTCTGTAAAAACCCGGAACCTGTAGAGAGTAAGTGCTAATTGAAGAGGAGACTGAGAGTAGGTTCAAGAGAGAAATATATGGAGTGAGAGGGGGGGGGGGTGGAGTTAAAGCTGAAAGCACGGTGGTACTCAGGATCTTTGTGGCTAAACTAAAAGCGAAGATTTTGACACCTGAAAATTTTTTTGTATTCTTATGAGCTCTACTGATTTTTATTATGATAAAAATATAGAGTTTTTATATATTTTAACAAAGGCCCACGAGTTTCAATCTAAGGGTTATCCCTTAAGTCTGTATTTAAAAGGGGATATTGCTCCTTCTAGGTTTTACAACTAAAATTTCACAATTGTTACTTGCAAGCCTAGATATTTGTTACCCAGAAGAAATAAATATCGCATTCAGAAATGCAGAATCAAAAGTGCGCCGCTTTTCCCCACATGCGCGGCTTAACCCCAGTTTACGTTAGCCAATGAAAGTAGTGTATGAATATGAAAACCAATATGCAGAGGAGTTTCTTTACCAGAGTTATCAATAATTGTCAACTGACCGTAAACAAAAAATCTTCTACATGTATTCAATTCATATCAGCAAGGTGAATCGCATAGTTTATGCCATCAATAATGTATGCATCAGTAAGCTTATAATTCCTTCCCGCTTAGTGAACCATAGCACGTCTCGATTAAAATCTCGATTTTTCACAATCAATATTTTCAATTAACCGATAAAAATATATTGCTTATGAGTGAATAAGTGATAGCTTGAATACTTTGTCAAGTTAAAAAGATTAAAACACGAAACTTTTTAAAAGTTTGACGTTGTTAATACCCATACGTTAATACGTTATAAATAAATTGTGCATAATAATTTGCAATGAATTTATTATTCAAAAATAGACATGACGCAATTTTTGATGTAACTTAATAATCAATTGTGTGTACATTCCTAATGAACAATATTAGCCCACTAGGAAAATTAGCGCACTACACGCGATTATTACACGTTTCTTATTTTAATTGCCTAATTATCGAATTAAAATTTATGCAGAAATTAAGATTAGAAGCGAAGAAAAAAAATTAATAAATGAACTTGAGATATCATATGGTAGAAAGATGTTCTTAAAAGAAATTCTGGAATTCTGAGTCTTAATGACCTCTTCCATTTTCGAAACTGATCCATTTTTCAGATGTTTACAAGTGAAAATTTGCTAACTTGTTTGGATTTAAATGTTTATAGATTAAAATGATAATATCTTGAAAACGTTTCTGAAATAGGTCTATCTTAAAGATTTACAATTGAAGATTTATCTATTTTTAATGTTTATAATTTAAAATGATGTCGTTTTAAATGTTTCGTTAATATTTCATTTTTGAAGATTTACAATTGAAAACTCTTCAACTTTAAAAATGTATCAAAAAATCTTAAGCTCAGAGGAGTTTAGAGATTATTAGATAGAGGAAAATTCTTGTATTTTTATTATTTTGATGATTTTTTAAATAAGAAGTCAAGTTACATATTCTAAATATTTTGAAATCAAAAAATGTAGATTGTAAAACATCAAAATTACAGATATATTTATCTTAAAACTTCCAAAATGTTTAATTGTAAAGTTTCAAAATTGAAAACTGTTCAATTTTAAAGTTACGCAATTCAAAGTACTACAATTTTTAAGAGTTACAATTTATAATTTTTGAGCTTCATAAATGTATAAAGATAACAAAATCTTAAGTTCTGTTGATTTTATAAATCAAAAGTCAAGGTTTTATTTCTAAATTTACAAATTGAAGAATTTGTTAATGTAACTCTTGAAATATACACAAGAGTTTAATTGTAAATCATAAATGTATAAAGATAACAAAATCTTGAGTTCTGTTGATTTTATAAATCAAAAGTCAAGGTTTCATTTCTAAATTTACAAATTAAAGAATTTGCTAATGTAACTCTTGAGATATACACAAGAGTTTAATTGTACAATAAATTGTCACAATTAAATCTCTTCAATATGCAAGATTTACAATTCAAACTTCTACAATCTTAAATCTTTACAACTGAGAAATTTTGAAAATATAAAAATTACGAATTATTCAATTTTCAAGGTTTATGATTTAAACGTAACTATGTAATTTGAAACATTTGTTGGGAATAGCTTACTTCTAAATCTTCGAAGTTAATGAAATTTCGGATGTAGAACATCAAAATTACAACATTTTCAATTTGAAAAACTTAAATTTGCATAATTTTTATTGAAAATGTTCAAAATAAAAAACAAATAAGTATCAAAGATTTACAATTTTGAAAATTTACAATTGAAAATTCTTCAATTTTAACTATTCACACTTTAAAATTCTCTAATTTTGAAGTTGTATAAACAACCAAAAATTGAAGAAATTTCGAAAGTGAATCATTCTGAGGTGTTACAATTGAAAATTCCTGAATTTTGAAAATGTAGAGTTGCACATTATTCAATTTTCAATATATGTATTTTATAGACATGCCATTTTGTATGCTTTTTTTCAGTAGTTCAATTTTGAAGGTTTGCAATTGAAAATTCTTCAATTTGAACTATTTGCAATTTAGAATTCTTCAATTTGCAATATTTGCATTTGAAGACTCTTTAATATTTAAGGTGTATAATAAAGAATCATGGAATTTCAAAGGATTCTTCAAAATAGTTCAATTTTGGAGATTTAAAATTGAAATTTATGCAATTTTATAGATTTACATATGCAAATTTTCGCATATAAAAACGAACCTTTGCAGGAACTTCAAATTACATAAATCATTGACTGGAAATGTAACAACATACTATTTTCGCTAAGTAACTAGCTGTAATTAGTTCCTATTTTCAAGGAACTTTTCCAGCACTGTATCTAATTTCATATGATCATAACACTCGGTGCGTTTTGTGAAGAGTTGTGAAGAGTAGGTCAGTTCAGTTTGGTTAGGTTTTGCGAAGAGTGCATCTTATCAACCTTTTGCACCCTCACTGATCCGAAAATGCCTACGAATCTTCGTTCAATTCAAAAATGTATATTTTGAAGAATGTTCTGTGTTTTTCACTATTAAAAAGATTCAAGTTGGGACTTAGTGCATGATATTTCATAATTGTACATAAATGAAAGTGATTTCAACTACAACTGTTTCACCAAAAGCGGTGACCCATTCTTCAAAATAGTATTCTATCATTCAATTTCTATCAATTCAAATTCAATTCTATTATTCAGGGAATACTATTCCTTAGTGGCTTTCCCGAAAGGTGATTTTATTCCTTAGTGCTTTTCTATATGATATATAAAAGATAAGTGAGCGGAAACATAGGAGGTTCAATGTGAATAAAGTGAATGGATGAAAAAGATTATTATATATAATAATAATAAATATATAAGTACATAATATATAAATGAAAATAAAAAATGGAAAATAATAATATATAAACACATACAACATATTATAATGCTGTAATATGCAGATCGAAGTGCTGTTCGTAATAATAAGCATTCTAAACTAAATCAATTCTTAACAGAATATTCACATCAGAGAAGTACAAATTGAATCAAATATCGTGAAACAATCCTAAAGTATTCATTAATTTTCGGTCACTATTATTTTAGGTTTTAGAGAAGATTAAAAAAAGGTAAAATAAAGTTAGTAGATGTTGCATATAAAATCAATTAATTCTTATGCATAATCTGTAAAACGTAAAAGCTTTTGTAATTTTTCGAAGATATTGAATATTCACAACTTCTAAAGTTCACCCGTGCTGATCGCGAAAGTTCATAATGAGTACTCCATCCCACGAACGACAATGTCGATGTGGAAGCGGAACTCCAGTCGATTAGGCACATCGTGAAATTACGGGATCAACCGCGAGATTATGGACCATGCTTGTATATGTATAACGTTGAAATGTATAGGTAGTCAGAAAATTATGCGAACGATATGGTCCGACATCATCCCCTCGATATATAGAGCCCGTCGATCGGATATCATTGAATAATAATAATTTTCGTAGCATGTCCGTTATATGCTCATTGGCAATGTTAAATGATTGGTAGGGAATCAGGCATTACCTCGAGGGATGTACAGATTACCAAGATTATATTCGAAAATTACAGAATGATATTTATCCGAAATATTAAAAAATATATAATGAAACAAAAATTTGTTAAAAAATAAAATCACGAAAATTAAAAATAAATCAAGTATCAACAAATTATTCCAAGAATCCAGAGCTTCAGAATTGAAAAAAGAATGCAAAAGTATATTAAATTCTTGAAAACGCGCTCACTCATAAAGTAGAATAATAATAATCTATGGGAACTTTTATATTATGAAGCATTACATTTATTGATCCTCTCAAAAATTACAGTTTAAAAAGATTATTTGCTTATAGTACAAAGCTCGGCCTCAATGTACAAATACAAAAGGCCTCAAAATTTTTTTTAGTACAAAGTTCAAAGCACGGCTTTAAATTTGTGGAAAAAACTAACCTAATAAATATTGTAATGCATTTTCATATTTCAAGAAATACATTAATTAATGTTGTGATCAATTCCATGTCCAGCTATGAGGATGTCAGAAAGATTTAATATTTGGATATATCATTCTACAGTAAAAATAAAAGAATACATTTTTTACAGTATAATCGATTTCTCTTATTTGTTAAAGATTCAAAAATTATCTGCGAATTTTGAAAAATGTACTGCCATTTGAACAAAATCTCAGCTGTTTTTTTTAATTCATGAAAGTGGATTTTATCCAATTCCCACTTTGAATAATTTTGTTTTTGTTGCGAAATATATGGTAATATTTACGACATATCTCACAAGTAGCGTTCTTGGTAAACCACTGTTTCACATTAACAAAATTTATGTAAAAAAATCGAATTTTCACACTTCTCTCGGAAACAATAAAGGGTGAAAAAAATTTCAAGAAAAATACCTCTTTCTCTTTTGTGACATCATAAATCTTTCACGAGAAAAAATATAAAATAATATTAAAAGAAAAGTTTTTCGGGCCTCGAAAACGATTTAGCACGAATAAAACCGATAACATTTCTTGTTTATACTGTAGCAGAAAATTTTTGCAAATATTGGAAAAAGTAAAAAAGATGGAGGTTTCCTGAAAATCCGCTCTTCCTTTTTTCGAAATTCAATGAACAAAACAAAGAAGGATGTATTTTTTGTAAAACTTTTCTAAGTGCGTGAACTTTTATTTTAATTATTGTCGTATCTTTGCGTCGTTTGCGAGAAAAATGCGAAAATGCAAACTTTCAAAAGTCGTAATTTCAACGTGAAGCAGTGGTGTGCCAAAAAAAAGCTCAAGAGATATATAGTGAATATTACCGTCTCTTCCGACATTTCGAGAACATTGCAGTTCACTTCTTCAGGGCTCACCTGAAACCTGAAAGTTTCAGGTCAGTTTCAGGTCAGCCCTGAAGAAGTGAACTGCAATGTTCACGGAACCTTGACAAGATTCGTCGCTTTACACACGATTGAAACCCGGAAAGCCTTCTTCAAATTTATTATCATGAATCATCGTGAAAGCAGTCATTCTATTATCACCGTCTTTTTCTTTAAAAAAATAGAAATGTTGAAACGTGCGGTTTTCGAGAAAATCCACTTTCAAGATTTTTAGAAGAACATGCACGATTTTGTCATTTTTCAAATAATCAATTGAAAACGCAAGAATTCCCACAACAAATAAAAAAGTAAGATCTTGAATACCTATGATCGTCCGGAAAATAATGCATTTGGAAAAAAAATGTCTGACATTTTTTTAGAATTCTATTATAAAAGAATTACATTGTCAAAGATGTTATTTGACAAAATTTTGTGATGAAATGGAATTCGTAAAATTTTTAAACAAATTATTGTTGGAATCATGTTGGCAATATTTTTTGCTGAACTCTTGTCGAACAATAGAATTTATGAAATTTTTGAACAATTTGAATGAACAAATACACATTCTACATATTACAATGAGTAGAAGAATCGGGATGCTTTTTTATCGTGAGTCCTTGCCTCTCACAAATCAGAGTGACATATTATGGACTTCTTTAGCCGTTTAAGGATCCAAGATCGATAGCTTCTGGATCAAGGATACTGTCTGTATATTTCCACTTTTCGCTCAGATGTGCTAAATGATTTGGATGATTTAAATTATTTTGGATCCATGCAAGAAAATCTTCTGCACTGATGAAGTAATGCAATGCCAGTTCCAAAGCTCCGCATACAGCTGGACAGTTTGAAAAGCATAAGATTGAAATTTTTTCTGGAATGTTCATTTTTTCATATGTGACTGCATCTCAAATTTTTTCAAAAAGAGCATAATTGAAAATATAATTTTAGCAAGCTCAGGAGGAAAAATTATTCCTTTTCGCTTAATAACGCCCAAAATGTGCATTTATTTATATAATTTGTTTATAAAATTAACAAATATTGATTGATGGCGAACATTTTCTCAGCAAACATCATTGGCAATATGATTACAGCAAAGGCAGAAGCAAAGACGATTTCTTTTCTCTTAAAAACGATGAAAATGTGCATTTTCTCATATAATTTGTTTATAAAATAAACAAATATTGAGTGGTGGTAACAATTCTCTCAGAAAACATCATTGACGATATAATTTTTGCAAGGTCGGAAGGAAGAACAATTTCTTTTCGCTTAAGAACGCCCAAAATGTGCATTTGTTTATATGATTTGTTTAGAAAATAAAAAATAACATTCAATCTCAAATTTTATTGACCACGTATCATACTTACCATGGAAGCAAACGATTTCAGAGCAGAAAGATACTTTGAAGACGAATAACCCCTGATGTCGATTATTTGTTAATATAATTTGTTTATAAAAATTAACTTTGCAAGTTAACAATTTTTAAAATTTTCATACCCCTGTGCATTAAATTCAAGAGACGAGAAGTATAAAAAGAATTTTGTCCTGAAGATAAAAAATGCATTTCTGAAAATCGACATTTTTTCGCTGTTTGCATTAACATAAAAATTAAATAAACAAAAAAAGAAATGGAAGATCTACTATTACCATTTTCTGAAAAATTTAGTCCTGAATTTTTCAACAAAAAAATATAAAATCGATGCATAATTGCGTTCTAAATGTCATTTTGAACCTCGTTTTCCGATTTCACCCCACTGTGGATCGACACGATTACTCGGACATTTACCATATATTTTAATTTGCTTTGTTGGGTCATGAATAATTTTGTTACTATAAGGAATTTCATTTCTGTCCAACAAAATTTTATATTTCTTTCCTTGTTTTACTGTTTGTTAGAAATTGGACTAGTTCCTTTATATTTTCTACCCTTTTGAGTTTTAAATTTGTTCACAATTTTCTAACGCGATACCAAGCTGAAAAAACCAGTTCTCGTTATATCGCTAAAGTTAAGCAGTGTTGGGCGCGGTTAGTACTTGGATGGGTGACCATTCGGGAATACTACTGCGTGTTGTTGGCTCGTCGTGGGTATGGTGAGCCCACACTTGTAGTTATTTACTACAAGAAACTACCCACCTAGAAACACTACCCGAATCGGGTAGTGTCACGCCTACCCCGAAAAGGAAATGGCTTAATGGTATACATTATACGTAATTATTTGATTTAGCATGAAATCATCACTTCCATGTGCTCGAAATTGACGATGGTTCTTTTCAGCCTTCTTATTCGTCGTGATTCCACTTCCATAATGCTCAAATTCTGCCACCTTATTTTTAAGATTCACGCGAAATATCAAACTCAAATGTGAAAATTATCGAGAATCTTGCCCCATCTTGCTTGCATATTCAATTCGGGACGGGATGAGATTAAAAAGTTGAAAACCCAAAGTTCTCGACAACCAAAATATCTCGAATGCGAGCAATATCAGGCGAGATCCGAGAAATTCTCGTCTCGGCGTGCATATTGCTAGATTATAAGAGGCCATGAAAGGTTGTTTAGTAATTCAATCGACGCGACGAGTCTCGAAAACGTGTACGAATACATCATATACAGTTTTGTTTTATTCTAAATATTTAAAAAGTTTTTCTCATATATAAACAAGATAAACAACATATTTAAAAAAATTATAAATAGGTGTTGCTAGGTCATTTAATCTAAATTGTATAATATATGAATATCTTACTAAAAAATTTTTCAAATTTCAATCCTCTTTTAATACAAAGATTCAACAATTTGAAAATTCCTAAATGATTGATTATTTCAATTTTTTCCAAACCTGAAATCTTTCTATATGAAAGATTTTAGAAAAAATTTATATTTTAAATTCTTTTATAACTTCTGAGATTATCAACTGGATTTTTATTAAATTAAAAATTCCAAGAAAATATAAATATTTTGTAGACGGTTGCGCCTCCGCGCCACACCGCCGCCGCCGGCCAACTTGCTTCAAAACCACGCCGTCGCTGATTCGAATACGGCGCCGTCGACTTGGCGGCGCGGCACAGTATCGGCGAGCCGACGTCATCTCAAGTTTACATGGTACCCGATTTAAATAAATATCTTATGCTGGAAATTGATCTTTTGTTCCTTCCTATTTTTATATTTTCCAAGCTATATGTCAAAAAAATACTGAACTACACCGTCACGCCGCACAGTGGGGAAGAAATGAATTTTTTGGTTCAAAATAACGTACAGCCCACAAATATTGACCGTTTTTTACCAGAAAAAAAATTTTAAAAAGCTGATAAGATTTCAAAGAGAATTGTGGTGCCTGATTTTTAAATTAGGCTCGCAATTTTTTCTTAAATAAACAAATAGGACGAAAAAAATGGCAATTTCTTATACTTCATCTTCCTGGTGCTCGTCAATAACAGGGACATTATTAAAGTTCCCAATTAAAATGACAAACATTAAAAAAAAACAATTTTTCCGTCGACAGATGCCCCAATAATGAATTTGTTTTTGATTTTGTTTTGAAAAATCATACAATTGATCAATAAATGATGAATTTTGCTGAAATTATCATGAAGTTCCTAATGAAAGAAATTGAAATCGAATAAAACGAATTTTTCTGTCGACGAATTCCGGATTAATGCATTTGTTTATTAAATTTGTTTTCAAAAATCAAGAAATTTATCAACTAATCATGAATGTTGCTGAATTTATTATGAATATCCCAATTAAAAAGTCTGACATGAAAAAAAAAGAATTTTTCTGTCGACAGATGCCCCAATAATGCATTTATTCTTAATGAATTTGTTTAAAAAATCATGAAAATGGTCAAAAAGTTATGAATTCCGCTGAAATTATCATAATGTTTCTAATTCAAAAAGTTGACATCGAAGAAAACGGATTTGTCTGTGGACAAATACCTGATTAATGCATTTGTCCATTGAATTTGTTCCAAAAAATCCTGAAATTTATCAACTGATCATCAATGTTCCTGAATTTATTATGAAGGTCCCAATTAAAAATTCTGGCATAAAAAAATGTCCGTCGACAGATGCTCCAATAATGCAAATGTTTTCAATAAATTTGTTTGAAAAAAAAATCATAAAATTGATTTAAACATTATGAATTTTGCTGAAATTGTCATAAAGTACCTAATTAAAATAGTTGACATCAAAGAAAACGAATTATTCTGTCGACAAATGCCTGATTAATGAATTTGTTTATTAAATTTCTTTTGAAAAAATCATAAAAATTATAACCTAATCATGAGTGTTCCTAAAATTGTCATGAAGTTTCCAGCTGAAAGGACTGCCATTGAAAAAATCTAATTTTTCTACCGACAACTACCCGAATAACGCATTTTTTAATTATATTTGTTTAAGTAAATCACAAGATCAATCAAGAAAGTGAGGAATTTCGCTGAAATTATCATTACATTTGAAATTGAATAAATTGACATCGAAAAAAACGAATTTTTCTGTCCAAAAATGCCTGATTAATGCAGTTGTTTATTAAATTTGATTATAAAATTCACAATAATAATTTCAAAAAGAAATTTCTCCATCATTATATTGTTTTTATCCAAATTTCTTTCAATAGAACATAAAAAAACGTAAAATTATTTATAATCGTAGAAAACATTCTTTCAACAATAAATTTGGTTATAAGCAATTTGTTTGTTCATTATATAATATTGGAACATCGTTAACTAATGTCAATCTATGAAACTTAGGCAATTTCAACAATGTCCCTGTTATTGACGAGCACCTGGAACGTCAAATAGAAGACCATTTTTTCGTCATATTTGTTTACTTATGAAAAAATGTAAAGCCTAATTTAAAAATCAGGCTAATCAGGCTAATAGTTTGTTATAATCATGTTTCTGGATAAAAATTCAGAAAAGTATAAAACTGTACTTTATATTACGATTTGGTCTTCTGAAAATAACTCGATTATTCCGGATTAAAAAAATTACAAATCCAGATAATGGAAACTGAGTTTTAAGATTATGCGAATCCATTGTTCTGCAGTTCTTCAATTATTTAAGTTTAAGGTGAACCATCTTTGATAAAGAACATTTCCACAAGAAATACCTCAAATGAATAATTAAAACATAGTGAAAGGAAGTTTTAAGAAAATAGTACATTGTGCGCCAAGGAACTTAAGTCGGTCATTATACGCCGCGTGTGCGTTTGCAATACAAGTCGTAGACGAGCGCGAAGCGCGAGGCGGAGACGAGTATTGCAAACACACAAGGCGTAATGACCGACGTAGTTCCATGGTGCACATTATACTTTATACACCAAGGGCATGACTTGCAAGTTTTTTTCCGCCGATTATCATGTATCACAGGGGAGGTCTGACGTGGCGAGTCGAATCGGTACCATTGTCTTTTAGCGCCGGTTAACAAGATTTTTACTGAGCCGGTTGATATTTGCTTCTCTCAACATTTTTGAAAAATATGAAAATTTTGGATATCTTTGAAAATTTGAAATTTTTTGGGGGATTTGTGTAATTTTTGAAAATATCTATAATTTTCACAAATTTCTTGAATTTTCCAAAATTTCCAAAAATTTCAAAAATTTTCAAAATTTTTAAGATTTTGAAAATTTTCAAAAATTTTAAAAATTTCTTAAATTTTCAAAAATTGTAAAAAATTCTATAATTTTTAAAAATTTTCGAAGTTTTTCAATTCTCAACATTTTTAAAAATTTTCTAAAATTTTCAAAATTTTCGAAAATTTCTGAAATTTTCAAAAAAATTTCAAAATTCTCAAATTTTTTGAAAATTTCAAAAAT
>CAKNXH010001663.1:58750-74179 GCA_932178445.1 Andricus quercusramuli | reverse complement strand
GGGCTACTTAAGTTCCTGAAAACAGGCACGTAATACGCCCGAATCATGCCTGCGGCGTATAAAAGTAATTAAAGTCCAGTGGCTTGAGTTTTTACCCTCTGGAACGTCTTTTATGTGAAAGAGTTGAAACGAGGCTTATGAGTATCAGTAGAAAAGTGAAATAAAATTTCTGTTATATGTATTTTATTCTCCTTTAGAAGATTCATTACACCATAGTATATATATTATTTAGCTTTCAACATGAAATTTCATCCAAAAATCTTCAAGCTCTGTGCAATATTGAAAATTTGTGCTTATAATGAAAATGCTGAGCGTATACTTAGGGAGATGTAAATACATACAACATATTATATAATGCTGTAATATGCAGATCCAAGTACTGTTCGTAATAATGAGCCTTCTAAACGAAATCAATTTTTAATAGAATATTCGCATCAGAGAAGTACAAATTTAATCGAATATCGTGAAACAATTTCAAAATATTCATCAATCATTTTCTGGTCACTATTATTTCAGGTTTTAGAAAAGATTAAAAAAAAAGGTAAAATAATCATCATTGTTTTGTTCCAGCGCATATCAATCATGTACGAAAAGTGGCTGGGATCGATCACGTGGGTATTGGAGCAGGCTACGATGGGATCAATTTGTGAGTTGAAATTGGTTCAAATATATTTTTTCATTTTATTCACAAAGGGAGCCTACACTTTCCGAAATTTTGTTTGGCTTCATACTCCTACTAGTAGTAGGTCATTACCAAACTTTCAATATGCTGAAGTAATAAGAGATGCTTTTTTCAGTTATTCTCAATAAAGAGGCTTTCAAAAAATCCATACACGTTGCATGAAACGTCTTTCAACTCCCGGTTAGAGCAGGCGATAGCGCTCCCAGTTTGTGACCGGAATGTCCGGGCTTGATTCCTGCTGCTGTCATTTTTTCCAATGTTTTTTAATTCAAATTCTTTGATTGCAACTGAATATAACATTTCTTCCAATGAAGCTGAATAATTGATTTTCAACTATTTTTTATATGAAAGATTGGTTTTTTTAAACTTTATCACTTCCGAAGCAAATATTTCAAGGATATTGACATCCTTCAAAAATTCTGGATCCTACGCCGTATATAGTTTATTTTTTGAAAGTTTGATTTTTTTCAATAAAATAATCAAGCAAAACATTCTATAGCACGCACTAAAATATTAACATATTCTATACAATAGTGAATATTACCGGGAATATCATAAAATTTGATTTACGACTATAGAGCGGCCTGGTTTTGTTAATTCTATCACCAAAAGTACAAATGTCATCATCTATGATATTGCATTTGATGGGGGGGGGGGCAAGGAAAAGCATTACGTATTTTTGGGCGGCACTTTTTATTTTCATCTCATATGAAAATAATAATAATAATGAAAATATAAATCTTCAATTGAATGAAGAAATATGATAATTTCATACAGAAAAAAAGAATAGGTAAAAAAGCGCATCTTATTACTTTAGCATATTTCTGGCTATTTCAATCTGTGAAGTTCACTGATTAAATAGTTTATTATATAAAAATTTTTCACTGATGTTCCAGTAGAAAATTTTATTGCGAATTCATCTTGAAACCTTATGTTTGAAATGAAAATATTCTTATACATTCAAATTTCAGTGAATCAAATTCATAAAGTTGGTTCACACAATCTGTAAAATTAACTGCAGTGAGTTTTTCTACTGAGAAATCAGCGAATAATGACCAGAATTTCAGTGACTTTTCACTGGTTGCTAGTTGATTTTCATTGATTCGAAGAAATTTCACTGATATAAAAAAGATTCTAAATATCAGTTGAATTATAAATATCAGAGAATAATTTCATAATAAAATATTGTTGTAAAAACTTTTAATTAAATATCAGGTTGAGGAAATAGCGTCCATTCACTGCTGACATTCCAGTAGTTTTTCACTGATTCCATGGCATAAAAAGTTACTGAACATTCAGTAAGCGGCACGGAAATTTCAGTAACTTTTACTAAACTTGACTGGAATTTCAGTCACTAGTAGACTATCAAATTAAATTAATTCCTTCATTCGCAATGAATTTACAGTGATTGAGGTAGCCAAATTAGGTCAATAATTCGAATTTAGAGACAGTTCTCTTTGAATTACCATTACAGCGTTGCTAGAAAGTTCATTTATCAAAATTAACAATTCTTTCCTCTTTAAATTAGCCACTGATTCACCGTGAAATTTTACTGATTCAAATTAACAGAATGATATTAATATTCCAATATTTCAATATTTTCTAATGAAATATTGGCAGTTGAACATTTGGTCTTCAACATGAGTCCTTTTAGTGACTTTGCTAAAAAGGACCTACTGAAAATTTAATCAAAGTAGACGCCACGCGCGTACAAAAAAGGGTTCTGTAGCTGATTAAAACATCACTCTGCTCCCCTCCCCTCCCCTAGTATTCCCTCTTCTGCATCCTTTACTTCCCCTACTGTCCCTCCCCTCTTTTACTTTTCCTACTTCCCTTATCCTCACTTTCCCTTACCCCCTGCTTCTCCACCCCTAACATCCGCTACTTCCCCTCCCTTCACTTGCTCTACTTCACCTCTTCGTATTTTCACTACTTACCCTTACTTCTCCAGCTTCTCCTTCTCTAACATCCACTACCTCCCTTCCCCTCACTTCCACTACTTCTCCACCTCTTACTACTACTACCATTACTATTACTACTACTACTTCCCCTCTCCTCACTTCCCCTCGATTTATTTACTTCCCTCTCCTACGGGGCTACGAAATTCTAAAAATGAAATAAGCTACAAAATTTGGAAACAAAAAGGTAAAAATAATTCAATAAAATATAAAAAAGAATAATTTATCCTTTCAAAGATTTGTCGAGTGATAAAGAAAATCTATCGCTTTTCACTAAAAGCTTTGACAGTGTTTGTTCGGAAAAGCGATTCGCATTTCGTACTGAATGCTTCACAGAATGCATACAAGCATCCTAGTGTAAGCACAGCAGGGCTTTAGCAGTTGGTCGCGCGGTTATTAAATAAACATAGTGGATACCAGCCCCTATCTTCTACTCTGTAGCCACAGAACACGATTCCAATTTTTCGGCTTTAACGGAAAATACGAGTTGAAAAGAGAAAAAGTTAGAACTGGGTGAGAACAAGAGGATTCTTTTTCAGCAATCAAGGAATGGAAACTTTGAACTTTCCTCGAATTTTATTTCCCTTCTGAAAAAATGAATGAGAATCTGATTAACTCTAATGAAGTAATCTGATTCTATTAAAATTATAAACATTCAAGAGAATAAAGTCGAAACATATTTTCTTTTAAATATTTATTTTATATATCTCTCACATGAATTTTAGAGTTACAGAAGGTTCAAGTATTTTAAAAGAATTTTTTAGGTCAAAGAGTTTGAAAAATGTTTTTTTTTGTTGAAGGAGGGCTATTTGCAAGAAAGCGGGAGGGTTTCCGGTGGAATGATAAATTTCTCTTATGGAATGAAAAAATTTCCGATATTTACCGTTGAAAAATTTTTAGTTTCGAAACACGCATTTTTTAACTCAATTTTGTAAAATAGAGGATATAAATGGCGAATTTTTGATGATGATGTGCCAGCAATTGTAGATTTCTGCTTACAGTATCACTAAGAATAGTTTCTTTGAATTTGTATGCTCTTTTATTACTGAGAGCGAACAAGCTACCTCAAAGAAAAATGGTCTTTAATCTCGATTCTCTAAATTTCTTCTTCTGTTATGAATTCTGAATTATCCGGTAAAATTGAAAAATTTCTTCCTATTTTAATACTGAACTTCTGGTAAAATGATTTCATGGACATGTCATAAAACAAGTCGCGGAATTGCAAGCAACCGGAAATTTCATTCTGGGAGAGAAGTAGAGATCCTCAAGCTCTTATTTGACCAAGAAACTAATCTTCTGCAGTTAGATTAAATTTTACGCGGCTCTTGAGTAACAAGTATCGTTACCTTTGAAGGTTCATCCCTGCTCTCGACCCCTTCATTCTTCCCTACCTGTCTTCTCCACTTTCCTACTATTTCACTTCAACTCATTGAAATGAAAATTGAAAATACACTTACTTTTACACTCTCACTCAGCAAGGCGAAATTTTCTACCCGTTTCTGGACTTGTTGAGCATCTTGATTGCCGAAGATAACGAGATAGTTACTAATGTAAGGAAAGTGTAATCGACCGTCTTTAAGAGGGCTTTCTTCTACCACTCTTTCTCTCTTTTTTACAGTCGGGCTACGCAAAGTAAATGAACCCCGGACCTTTTATCGCGTATACTTTTCCATCGAATTTAATCTCAAATTACATTCCTGCCTACATTGACATTACACTTAAACTCGATTTAAACTACTTAAGAAGAAATTAAAATTTGCAGCGTCGTTGGGAGGCGTAGAGATTTTCATTTTATAGAGGCTACCAGGAATAGCTTGGACGATTAAAGCGAAAATAGAACAAAGTACTACCGATATTACGGATTACTTTGTCGAATAAAGAGAAATTTTTTAAAGTGTATACGACAGAAGCTGACTTTTAGCAATGAGATCAGCTTTAATATACACGAGTAATATTAAATTTAAGATTTTCTTTTGGTAAGTAAGAAACATATTTATATAGATATATACAATATATGTATATTTTTTCAATAATAATTAAAACCTCAAATGCGGAATTAAAACTCAGGCCAAGATGGATTCTTCTCGTTTTCGAAAAACTCGAAGAAGCAAATAACAAAATACGACACACTACCAGGAGTTGGGGATATAACAGGTTTTGTGTGGATTTGTAATGTAGGGGAGAGAAGTGAATCCATGATGGGACATTACACACTGCAATTATAAATGTGAATAACATTTTCTTTAAATTCTTGAAGGAATTAAAATTAGTGATTTTATTTTAAGATTATCCAACTATTTTTCGTTAAGACCTAATTACTTTTTAACCGGAAAGTCTGCTATTATATTTTCAATTGAGAATTAATCTTTTTTAGTTAAAAATTTTACTACTTTGTTGAATATTTAATTATTTTGTTGTTTGAGACGTTGATTTGATCAACTTCATTCAAAAAATCAACAATTCGGTTTTTCTTGTTGAAGATTCATCATTTTAGTTAAAAAATCAACAATTTTGTAGAAATTTTACTTATTTTGATAAATATTCAACTATCATGTTAAAAATTTAATTATTTTGCTTAAAATTTACATTACTTTTGGATTGAAAAATCAACTGTATTCTAAAACATTCGTCATTTTCGATTAAAAATTCATTTTTTTCGTAGGAAAGTTCTTTGTTGAAAATTCATCTTTCCTGGTTGAAAATTCAACCGTCTTCTAAAAAATTCATTTTTGCATGAATATTCGACTATTTGGTTAAAAATGCATCTGTTTGTGGTGGGAGCCTTAACATTAATTTTATTGAAAATAATGTATTCCCCTATTATTCGCCTATTTAAAAAAAAATCACCCAATTTCCCCTGTTTTGAGAGCATTTTAGACTGGAAAGTCTCTTAAAATATTATATTTGTATGTTTTCCTTCAGGCCTTTATCAAACAAAATCGAAGAAAAAATTCTGACTTCATAGGGGAAAGGGTGATCATACTAGTGACGTAACTCTGAGAGGTTCAAGCTTTGATTGACGATCTGTAACAAAGAAGGGGACGGCTGAAAAAAGTGTTAAAAATATTGTAACGTATTTTTTGAATGGCCTCGAATAGTAGGAGACAAAAATACTGCTGATGAATAATTAATATTATTTTATATATTTTTTACTTTTTTATAATTAATTTTCCTTGTGTAGATATATAAAAGACATTCACGAGTTAACATTATTACTTATTGCGAAGTTTTAATATTATCTGACCTAAAATGACTTGCACTACTTGACATGCAATATGCCTGGCTTGAAGCAGTGTATACTACTTATGACCCCTTGTCGCAATAGTTTGTCATAGTTGACATCCTTTCTAAGTAGTTAAAATTTAATGTTTCAAATTTTGAAAGCTTCAAGTTGCAAGTGTTTATCTATAAGAAAAATTCTCTTTCTAATCTATTTTGATATCCATATGTTCCTCTTTTTTCAATTTCAATGGCTTGAATTTGAAAATTCTGATTAAAAGCAAGTCCTGGAAATTTTGAGTCTGTAAAGAGCTGTAAAAAGATTAAAACTAATGATTTTCTATGTGCCTTGAGTTTGGAATAGTTCAATTATTTAAAATTGTTCAAATTTAAAGATTTTGATTTAAAATTGTTGCATTTTAAAAGCTCTATTTATAAATTGTCTAATTTTCAAAGCCTTGAATTGAAATTTTGTCAAGGCTAAAATCTTTCTTTTTCAACTTGAAAGTCGACAATGCTTCAAACTTCTTCTTCTGAAACTGTAATGGTTATGTAAGATTTTTAAACTCCTCTATTAATTATGATAAGTTTGATATTATAGGAATCGTCGAAACCTGGCTCACTCAAATTCCCAAAAACTGGTACGCAGAAAATGAATATAATCATTTTTTTTTTCTAACGCTTTAAAAGAAAAATCAAAAGGTAGAGCCATTGGCGGCCTAGCCCTTTTTATAAACAAACTTCACTATAATAGTGAGATCATAGATAAATCAGAGTATTGGATATTGGTTCGAGTTTATAGCGCAAATAAAATTAATTTTATTGTAGGAATTTGCTATTTTAACCCGACGGTAGATACAGAAGTAATTCTACAACTTTTCGAAGAAACCTTATGCGCCCTGTCAGAGAAATGCAACAACGTTCCTATCACTATATATGGCGATTTCAACTGTAGGGTGGGATTGGTTGAACTGATGGAGGTGAATGAGTTGTATCTTTTAAATGGTGGATGGCGTAGCGACAATCCAGCTCACTTTACTTTTGTTAATGCAGGGGGTAAAAGTGTCAATAACTTGGTTTGGTGCAATGCTGAGGCATTAGGTATACTTGAAGACTTGAAGGTGGATCAATCCACACATACTTCGGATCACTTCCCGGTCTTAGCCTCCTCTTGCTGCTCTCCCACCTCAGCTGGTCACTCAGGTGCGCTGAATATAAACAAAAACAAAAGCTTGACTTTTCTGAGATGGACGGATATCTTCTCGAACGAATTATACTTGTCTCACAGACTAGAAGTTAACTTTGAAAAATTAGACATAGATTATCTTAATTCAAACCTTACCAATGCTATTATCGACAGCGCAAAAAAAGCAGATATGTGGCCAGTAAACAAAAAAAAGTTACTGAGAAATTTTACCGTGACAAACCTTGGTTTGATTCTGACTGTCGCCAAAGCAAATCATATATTTCTAATGCGTTGAAAGAAGCGAGCAGAGCAAATTTCGCGGATGAGGCTAAATTGGTTTATGTCAAAGCTAAAAAATCGTACCAACCACTGATAGCTCATAAAAAAGCTAACTTTGAATCCAGTATTCTGGCAAGCCTTGAGAGTGTCAAAGATAGCAAAACATTCTGGGATACTGTTAATAGATTTAGAGGTTTAAAGATAAAATCTACAATCCTTTATACAAAAGATTGGGAAAATTTCTTCCGTCTGACACTGCCTCTCAGACGTCTGTCACCGTCAATGCTGACAGATGTGCGAAATCCATTATTGGATTGCAGAATTACAGCTAGCGAAATCTTGTTATCAATTAACAAAAGTAAACTAAATAAGGCACCGGGGCTGGATCAAATCTCAAATGATTTTTACAAAAACTTACCGAATATATACCGCTCGATTGGACAAAATCTTTAACGCATATGATACATAAAAAATAAGACCCAGCCAATCCCAATAATTATAAACCTATTGCCCTTCTGAACTCGCTTCCTAAAATTTTTACGCAAATTCAGCAGGCTAGATTGAAAAAATGGGAGTTGTTGTGTCACATTATTCCGGAAGCTCAAGCAGATTTTTGCCGAGGTAGGGGATGTATGGATAATATTTTCATCTTGGCATCTATTTCGCAAATTTACTTACAAAAAAAGAATAGACATATCTATGCCATAGTGGTGGATTTCTCCAAAGCTTCCCTATCGGTTAATCATGCTCACATCTGGTCAAAACTTTTTAATATTGGGATCAGCTCAAAAATAGTTAGAATTCTAAAAAGTCTGTATGAGAGAGCCTCAACTTGCATTAAAGTGGGAAACGAGTTCTCAGAGGAATTGCCGGTGACTGAGAGAGTTCTACAGGGAGAGATTTTGAGCCCAATCATGTTTAACCTCTTAACCTCGGATATTGAGATTTTTTTTAGACAAAAAGGTGTTGTGGTTCTCAGAATCATGGGTGACACGGACATTATTGTGCTGATTTACGCAGATGATTTTATTATTTTTGCAGAATCTAAAACAGACGCGACAAGAAAACTCTCCAAGAGTATTGTAATATAAACAAACTTACGGTTAATAACAACAAAACTAAATATACTATGGTACGGTTTTTTCTAAAACAGGTACTTTCAACTTAGCTGCACATGCAGCAATTAGCAGAGCCAACTCAGCCTCAGCCTCGGCGTTCAATATTCTAAGTAGAACTAAGTGCTCGTCTTGGTCTTCCATCATCAGAATTCATGACTATTATAAAGAGTTCTTTATTGTATGCGGCTCACATTATCGGATAAAATTATCTAGATGTCTTCGAAAAAGCACAAGTCCGTTTTTTCAAAAATCTTCTGCGCCTACCCAGAAATACGCCTGACTTCGTTGTCAGATTGGACCAGGTCTACCCTGTGTGTCATACCAATTATTAAAAATGGCGCTGAATTGGGCGGCAAAGATTTTCCATATGGAAGACTCGCGCTATCCCAAACTTTGTATGCTAAAACTAGCCGAATCCGCAAATAGCAAGAATGTTAAATATAACTGGCTAGGTCAACTTATTAGATGTTTGGGGGAAGTGGGAATGTGTCACAATCTCATGGATCTTAATGGTCCCAATCTTATAACTCAAATCGATGCTATAGATGATGGATACCGTGATTTTTTCCATTCACTGGATCTGTTAAGATTGGAAAATAGCAAATTTAGTTACATATACAGTAAAATAATACACAATGTTGCGCTACCCCAGCAACATCTGCTATTCAAAGCTCCTTTCGTTTTTAAACGCATTTTCGCACAAATAAGAACTTCCTCCAGGTTCATCATTAAGTTGACCTCTAAAGCTGGAACAACTATAATCGATCCACAGCAGATTTGCCAGTTATGTAATCTAAGAGAAAATGAACATTGCAGCATTGATATGATAAACGAGAACAATCTTCACTTACTGTTGTCAAATATAAACCCTGGAATGCTTCGCTCGATTTACAACTTTATAAGTACATGTTTAAAAATCAGAGCTTTCTCTCTATTCGAATAATACACTGCCCGAACTCAACCAGTATAACCTAACAACCTATTGTACGTACGATATTATAACTTTTCTTTTATTTTGATATTTATCTTAATTTTATCGATTTTTGTAATAGTAGCCTTCCCTTGCCACAGAATCTTGTATTCTTGAAGGCAATAAACATACATACATACATATTACAAATGTTTAATATCTCTATAATTTGCAATCATCTAATTCCAAATGCTTCATACGAAATAATATTTTTTCCTCGCGAAATCTTTCAGTTTCAAGAGATCAGCTTGGAACATTGCAAATTTTTAACCATTTAGATTTAGAACTTATTTTCAGAATCGTCTTTTTTTAATTTATAGCATTCGAATCTGAAGGGGTTTTAATTTAATTTGTTGTACCGGATTTCATTTAACGGCTTTCTTATTTCCAGGTTTCTAATCAGAAATCGTTCTATAACTCTAATCTTTGATGGCTCAAAACTTAAATTCTTCATTTCGACTTTTTATGTAACTTAATGTTATAGTTATTAAATTGTTTACATTTTTAAGGCATTGAGTCAAAGATAGTTGAACTTTAAACTTACTCCCAAATTAAAATTATGAAAATATTCAACCCTTAGGTTCACAATGTTTAATTTTCGAATTATTTCAATCCCTTTGAATTTCAATTTGTCTAATTGAGAAAGCCTTGATTTTAAAGTATATCGTTTTTAAGAGTTTTCATCATACAGTTTCGAAGGTCTCAAGTCTTTTTTGTAAAATTATACACACATTATACAGAACAGGCACCACGCTAATATTTGTATTCATGTCTTTCACAAATGAATTAAGCATAATCTTCCTTCAGAACGATTTTGAACTTAATTTTATTTACTATTATAATATCTTAGAAGAAATTCTGTCGCCATGGAATCGTGAATGTGTTATGCAAACATTCAAATTATTCAAATATTTGAAATATGACTCGAATTCCCAGGTACATTATAAAACCTTTCAGGGGAAAATTGTGTTTTAGAAATTCATGTCGTCTCCTTCGTACATACAGAATCTCGATAATTATATATAACATTAGTGTCGAGATGACATTTCCTGATTCTCAAGAGCAGGTCTGACTAAATTTCACTGTCAAATGTACGTACGTGATGCCCCAGAGGAAGCCTAACTTAAAGCCTCGTATGTATGTAAATTAATGTTCCATGTTACTTCAATTTTAGATATACCTAAAGTACACACCGTTCATTGAATAATAATTTTCGGACTATTGAATTTCACATTCTATCGAAATGTATGTATATATAGTGCACATCGAATATTTACACATTTCTTTTGAAGATAAAAATATTTTCTAATGTCCTAAAAAGTTAATTAAATCGCTTTTATGACAGAAAATCTGATTTTTTAAACTTCTTTCACCGCGCAGTCTACTAATGTATATCTAAATAATTGACGATCAAGCAAACGAATTATGATAAATTCAATTTTTGAAAAAAAAATTAGTTGCGCAAGGTTTGAGCATTTTCAGGACTCAAGGAATATTATTATTGACCCTTGGCTCGCGAAAAAATTCTATTCCTTCAAAAATCTCGCTTGAACAATTTTGTAACCTTCAAAATGAAAAAGGATTTGAAAATTTCAATAAGTTTTGAAGGGATCTTGAAGATTTTAAGGGATCTCTTAAGATTTCAAAACATTTGAGGGGATTTAAATATGATTTCAAAGATTTCAAGAAATTCCATAAGATTTCAAGAGATTGCCGAGGATTTGCAAATATTTCAACGTATTTTGAAAGATATAAAGGGCTTCTCATGATTTCACGGAATTTCAAAGAATTCTGAGAGATTTCTACAGAATTAAATAAATTTCAAAGTAGTTTCGAATATTGTAAAGAATTTTAGGGTATTTCGAGGAATTTTAGCGACTTTTAAAGGAATTTAATATATTGTAAGATATTTCAAGAGATTTGGAAAGGTTCCCAAGGTTTTTAAAAATTCCAATGAGTTTTGAAGGATTTCAATGATTCCAAAGGTTCGCGGAACATATCAAAATATTTCACGAAATCTCATAGGATTTTCACCAGATTTTTAGAGACTTTAATAGGTTTTGAAGGATACTAAGAGATTCTTATATCACTTTGAAGATTCCAAGCAATTGCAAGAATTTCTACAGTTTCTAAAGGCTTTTCAGGGACTTTAAAAGATTTCGAAATACTTTGAAATAAATCACATGATTTTAAAGGATTTTAAAATATTTCGTGTAATACCGATATATTTTCACGAATTTGAAGGATATCAATGGATTTTAATGGGATTTTAAAATGTTGAAAGGATTTGAAGAAATTCTGGAAGATTTTAACAGATTTTTGAGAACTTTAAGGAGTTTTTAGCGGATTTTATAAGATTCCAAAAGATTCCCAAGTATATCTACGGATTTTTAGAGTCTGCGTGAGAATTCAAAAGATTGCATGGAATTTTAAAGGATTTCCGAATTTTGTAAAGGATTATAGTGGATTCCTAGGAATTCAATAGCTTTTAAAAGATTTTAGTAATTTTCAGAATTCATAATTTCAAAGATTTCACGGAATTGTAAGAAATTTATTCGATTTTCAGAGATTTCGTGCATTTTTATAATTCTTGAAGGATTATAAGAAATTATTCTGTAATTTTTCCTATTTCAAACAATTCGAAGGATTTAAAAATTTTTAAAAGGTTAAAAGGGGTTTTCAGGAAGCTCAATCATTTTAAAGGATTCTTCTTCTTATTACTTCAATTATATTGTTAGACCAAGAACTCTAAGAGTACAAAAAACACTATTATTTTCTGCAAATTTTCTTCCATTGTTTACTATTCTCTTACCTTTATCCGCATAAAAGTGTCTTCATTTTCCCTTCTCAAAATTAAATTGAAGATAGTGAAACTCGTCGCTCGTATATTGGCTAATATCATGCGAATCTTCATTCACCTAACCACTCTGTAAAAGCTTTTTTTAAACGCTTTTACTGAGAAAAAGATAGGAAAAACGAAATGAAGTGGTAGGGTAGGGTAAAGAGAAAATCCGAGCTCTTATCCCATTGCGGCGGTATGTCGAGAGAAATCGTATTCGGACCTTCCGCCGGAAGGTTAGTTATATTTAATTATTTCTTCGGGAAAAGTGGGTCAACTCAGAAATAGGTGGTGTAAAGGATTTCGAAGGGAGGATATGAAGAAGTTGGATGATATGGTAAATATACCGTTGTGACTGGATTTTAGAAAGAGACAAGTGAAGGGTGGCTCTACAGGACTAGATAACCAATCATTTTATCGGAACTGGGTTTATTGCATCCAAACTTCTTGAAAAATAAAATTGAAAATCTGGTGAAAGTGTTTTTTCGAAATCTCATTCATGTATGAAATATTTTTTGAAACGAAAGTTCTTTTAGGCCAAACTGAAGTCTCTGTCTCTCTCTTACAATTTTCTCTCTATAGTCTATACCTTCTCTCTGTAATCGCGTCTCCCTTTTGTGCGGCGATTCGCAATTGCTCTAAGGAATTGTCTTCGATATCCCCACTATTCCCACGCTAAGGAAAGCATGAATATGCTGTCCCCCTCTGCACTCTCTTACTATGAGATATCCCCACTACTCCACCAACATGCATGCTGCTTTGCACTCATGCGCGTCCTTCATGTATTAGTGCACTCTATATGAGGCTAAGCCAACATAGTAATAATTTTGTTCAACCTTTTACCATTGACGTTTCTCGCAGTTATTACCATTTGATGAAAAAAAAATATTAATCTTTTCTTAGTTTTTCGGACTTGTAGCAAAAAAATGTCTGCAGGGTGGCGGAAGAATGTCATTTTTAAAATTCCCTGACTGTTCCCTGATTTTTCCCTGAGCAATTCTTTAGTGACCACTAATATTCACAGACTAACATTTTTATCTTGTAACATTTTTAACATAGAATTTTATTGAGTTAATAATAAGTTAACAAAATTTCTCACTTATTTTATTATTTGAACTACAAAAGATGACTTCTATACAGCCAAAGTTATATTTTAAATCCAAAAGGACGAATCTTCGACAAAACAGTTAAATTTTCGACCAAAAAGAAATGATCTTTTAAGAAAATAGTTGAATTTAAAAAAAAATAGTTGAATTTAAAAAAAAATAGTTGCATTTTCAACAAAATAGTTGAATTTCCATCAAAATAAATTAATTTTTACCTAAATTCTTGATTTATCAACAGAAAAATACGAATTTTTATTACAAAAAGACGAATTTTCTGTTCAAATAGACAAATGTTCAACCAAACAATTGAATTTTCTACCACAAAAGATGACTTTTCAACAAAATACTCGAACTTTCAAACAAATAATTAAGCTTTCTACAAAAAGTTGAATTTTTAACCGAAAACTTAAATTTTTTATCTTTGAAGATGAATTTTCAACTATACAGTCGAATTTGTATACAAAAAATATTAAACTTCAACAAAAACAGTTGCTCTTTCAACTCAATAATTTTTAACTAAACAGTTGCATATACAACCAAATAGTTAAACTTCGAACCAAAGAGTTCAATTTCTAACAGAACAATTAAATTTTAAACCTCGCTTGAAACCAAAAAGGTAAATTTTCTTGCACAAAGTAACGAATTTTCAACAAGAGCGAAAAGTGAATTTTTAACTAAAATCATCAATTTCCCAACCAGAAAGAAGATCTTTCAAAACTGAAGATTTTGCAGTCAAAAAAGAAGAAAAAAAGTTCATCCATACTGTGGAACTTTCAAGCCAACAGATGAATTATATGTGAAACAGTTGCATCTTCAATCCGAAAATGTGAATTTCAAATAAAAGTTAATTTTCAACCAAAAAGTTGAATTTTTAACTAAAATGATCAATTTCCAAAAAATTGGTTCAACCTTCAACCAAATAGTTCAATTTTAAACCAAAAATACGAATTTTTAACTTGTACATTTTTAGCAAAAAGTTCATTTTCTACCAAAATACCTAAATCTTCAAACAAAAGGGGTGACATTTAACAAAATCCCTGAATTTTCAACCAAATAATAAAATATGTGGAAAATTGAGCAAAAACTTCTAGTTTAGATAACTTCCCCAAATCGTAGTGAAGTCTGACTCCCACCTAGGCACTAGTAGCTTTGGAATAGCTTTAGAGAGACTAAAAAAATTGGTCATGTCCAAAATTAAATGTTATCCGAAAATTTGAAATACCAAAGATCACAAGTTTCGCTAAAAGGGGTTATCTTTGCATTTTTTGATGTACTTACTTGAAACTTGGTTAAAAAACCATTTCTTATTAGAAGGTAAATGACTAGATGTCTTCCTTATGAAAGCATAAATAAAAAAAATGGCAAAAAATATAAGTTTGCTTTCTTTGAGAAAATCTACTTTCAATAATTTCAGACAGACCTCCGTAATTTTTTTCATTTTGAACGTTTCTCAAATTTCCGGCGGATATCGAAAGAAGACGCTTAACGATATCATAATCAGAAAGAACACGATAAATTTCTAAATTAGTTCAAAAGTATGAGAGGTTTTAGAAACAAACATTTGAAAAACAAAGCATAAAATTCAAGTATGCATAACATTTTAGACAATTTTTACATTCTCATCATAATGAGAAGGTATTGATTTTATGTGAAAAATGACTTTCGTGGATTTCATCAAATGTCGACGTTTTGAGGCCCCCTGAGTCAGAAAAAATGGTTTTTACGTCGGTGTCTGTCTGTCTGTCGTTGTCGTCGTTGTCGTCGTTGTCGTCGTTGTCGTCGTTGTCGTCGTCTGTATATCGGATAACTTTTGAAAGACTAATCGGATTGGATTGTGCTTTCGCACACAGTTTTTGGGACCAAAAAGAGAGATCGAGTTCGTTAACCAGCCATTTTCGATGAAAATTAAAAAAGTTAGGACATTATAAAAAAATTTTAGACCATTTTTTTCAAAATTTGAAAATCATATGTACGGCCGCTTATAGTCATCGAAAATTCAAACAATTTATTCCCATGACATTTTTCGATAAAATCAAAATTTTCAGAGTTACGGCATTTTCAAAATCCAAAAA
>CAKNXH010001663.1:38604-58740 GCA_932178445.1 Andricus quercusramuli | reverse complement strand
TTATTGAACAAAAAATAATTAAAAATCCAAAAATTCAATTTTACGGCAAAAATATGCAAGATACGACAAATGACGATGAAACAAAATTTGTGCGTAAAAAACAAAACAAAAAATCTGCCCGCTTCGCGGGCACAGTCTCATCGCGCGCTTCGCGCGCGGCTCGCTTCGCTCGCAAGTTTGAGCGCGCCTAGGGCGCGCGACTGTTGGATCTCGCGCTTCGCGCTCGATTATGTATTCACTTCGCGCTTTACGCTCGATTCCTCTAGATCTTTGAACTTCGTGTTCGACTTCGATGAAAAGAAAAAGTTTATTTCTGAATATTAGAAAATTATCAAAACCTCTACATATGAAGTGATTGTTAAATTTGTTTTTATTTTAGACTGAAAAGGAAATTTATTTACTCAAGGTTCTATCGACCTTAAGGAACACATTCTCATCCAGATACTCGCGCTTCGCGCTCGATATTTGATTTCAAATTCATTTGAACCTTGCGTTCCACGCTCGGTTCTGTGCACCGTATAATAGAAACAAAAAAGTTTGAGCGCACTTATGGCGCGCGATTTGGGCGTCGCGCTTCGCGATTTGTATTTGATTTCAAATCAAGAATAATTATATAAATTAAGCGACAAATTTCATTAGTTAAAATGTTATTTTAGATTTTCCGTTTTTCAAAAAAGTTATTTTTTTCATTTTGAATATATTCTTACAACGAAAATGGATTTTTCCAAAGTTTTCCAAAAATTTGATTTCTTTTGCTGTCAATGTTATTTTCACGAATAAAATAAAAACTACGCGTCCTATCGAAACATGATAGATAACAAATTTGTACCTCTTCTCTGAATGAACAAATGTTGTCTTGGTCATGTTTTTCGTAGCTTGTGTTATTCGTCTAAAATTTTGTTTATTTTTTATTTTCAATGCTGTTTTTTATGAATAAAACAAAAACTACGCGTCATATCAAAAAGTGAATAATAACAAATTTGTAGATCTTTTTTAGGTGCATAATTTTGGCCCAGTCATCTTTTGTCGTATCTTGCATAGTTTCACAGCAAAATGGAATTTTTGATTTCTCATTATTTTGTTGTGCGATCAGAATTTAAATTTTTTATTTTTTGAAAAATTCAAAAAGTTATTATGAAAATATTGCAAGGTGTTCAAAAATCAACGTTTTTCTTCTCTTGACTTTTTTTCATAACGTGCGTTTTTCGGCTTGAAATGTTCATTTTCGTTTGTTTTTTGGAATTTTGAAAATGCTATAACTCTGGTAATTTTTTTTTTATCTGAAAAGGTCATTATGATATTTTTTTCCTCTTTTTGCTTACTACTAACAACCGTCCATAGAATTTCCAAATCTTCAAAAAAAGTGTTCTCAAAAATTTTCAAAATGTGCTCACTTTTTGAATTTTCATCCGAAATAGCTGGTTAACGAACTTGTTCTTTCTTTTTAGGCCCTAAAAAAGTGTGCCAAAGCACAACCCAATCGGATTATTTTTTCGAAAGTTATCGTGCCTACAGACAGACAGACAGACAGACGGCCAGACAGACAGACAGACAGACAGACTGACAGACACCTTGGTAAAAACCTTTTTTTCTGGCTCAGGGGGTCTCAAAACGTGGAGATTTGATGAAAACCGACCAAGTCAAATTTTACATAAAACCAATACCTTCTCATTAGAATGAGAATGTAAAAAAAAAGAGTTATTGGCTCGTCGTTTAGAGGTTGGCCGGGAATTAGCCGATCGAAACATGGGAACTTCTACCTAATACAACGCTGCTGAGGGCTGGTGAACTTCTCAGAATAAGACGTCAACCAATTGTGAGTCTCTCGGTTTCCATTCCTTGCACCCCCCCCCCCCCTCCCCCACCTTAATATAAAAAGGGTGCTAAAAAATTCTGGGGATCCAACAAGAAAAAGCTATAACAGGGAAAAGTTAGTTAGCTTATGCTTAGAAAAGGACGTATTTATTACAAATACTTGGTTTATACATAGAATGATCCACATTTACACCTGGCGTAAAGAAAATAGCCACATTATAATTGACACCGTTATTGTGGATACAAGACAAGAGAACTCGTCAAAGATACAAGAGTCATGAGGGGCTCTGAATGTAATACTGACCATCACCTTCTAGTCTCCAAAATGAGCTTAGGGCGGGGATGGAGAAGAAATAGAACCAAACAAACGAAACAAACGCGAAACAAGATAAAAAGTTTACAGAAACCGGGATATTCGAAGATACATAAGAAGCCATAGAAACACGAGAGCTCGCATGAAAAAATGCATGGACGTGAAGGAAGGTATAGAAGTATGCCAGGACAGAAAAGTGTGGCGACAAATAGTTTATAAAAAGAATGTGAGTAGAGTGTATGACGCTTGAAACGAAAGACCTTAGACACTTATAGGCCCAAGTGAGGGACCGCACACACAATAATTTTTTGAGGCTCTTCACTTGGGGTGGTCACTAGAGAGATTGATCAGCCACCTGGGTCGGAGCAATGTTGCGGGACGAACGTGTTATTTAAATAAATAACACGCAAATTCTAGATCCATCTAAAACATGTATATCTCCTTCCCCACATTACTATTTTCCAACCGTGCGATTCACGCCTACCCCGAAAGGGAAATGGCCTAATGGTATAATAATAATTAATGTTCATGGTACTTGAAAATTCGAACAATTTATTCTATTTTTACATTCTCATCCAGAGAAGGTATTAGATTTGTGTAAAATTTGACCCCTCCCCCCATTTGTGTCAAATGTCCATTTTTCAATAATCATTCAAAAATGTATCATATATATGTTCCAAAAACAACTTAGATACTTTTTTTGGCCCCTTTTCAGATAGTTGGAAGAAATCTTTCTGATTGTATGATTTATTTTTTATTAGACAGATACGAAAATGTACGCCGAAGTGAAGGAAGTTCCTTCTTCATTTTAAAGCAAATACAAATTTAATAATTTTTATTTGAAGAACATTGAACATAAAATATTGTCATTGCGAACCGCGACAACCAAATGGCGCGCCGTGATCGCGATCAAACTTTTGAGTTTACATTAAACGATGAACAGAAACGAGCGTGGCGCAAGACTTACATGATTTGTAAACGAAATATCGAGCGCGAAGCGCGAGTGTCTTGATGAGAATGTATTCCTTAAGGTCGATAGAACCTTAAGTAAATTAGTTCCTCTTTCTATGTAAAGTTAACATAATTAAACCAAACGCAGGTCATAACGATGAAGCTAACTAAGAGAGCATTAGCCCGCCAAGCGCGCAATAGTAAGCACATGAAGTGCGAAAACCAAGATGAACCGAGCTTAAAGCGTCAGGCAAATGTGTCCGAGCGCGTAGCGCGAGGTGAATATATTATCGAGCGCGAAGCGCGAGATAAACATATCATCGAGCGCGAAGCGCGAGATACAACAGGTGCGCGCCCTAGGCGCGCTCAAACTAGCGAGCGAAGCGAGCCGCGCGCGATGAGAATGTGCCCGCGAAGCGGGCAGATTTTTTTGTTCGCAATTTGGAAAAATAAATATCGCTTAATTTCCTGTAAAAGCAACCTATTTCGTCCCGTAAAATCATGGAATTTCCCTCAATTTTGCCAGCTTTTTCTCAAAATCTCCGAATTTTTCCTCCCTGTCCCTCACCAATAAAATTCCCTGAGTTTTCCCAGATTTTTAAGTAAATTAAAGATTTTTTTATTCTCATTTAGCATCCCTACATCTAGAAAAAAATCATTCTTTAACCGCTACTTGAAGCCGACTTTGAGAAACTGTAAAATTTGAATCTTGAGATTGAATGAATTTTCTTTAATCTTTTTGAATAGTGATTTCGATTTAATAGAATGCTTTTTAGCTCCCCTGGAAAATTCCACCCTTCAAGTGTCGGGGCAGAGAAGCGCGAAACGAGAAATGAGAGGGGGCATGTGCACATGGCCAATAAGCTTTTACGTGAGATTAAAATTCATATTACTCGGTATAGTAAGGCTGTGGTCGGCCGTTACTGCAGGTACCTAGCTTGGATCACTTACAGCAAGAGCTGCATGAGGTACCTAAGGCCGACAAGGGACTTTAATGTAATAATTACCATTAATTATCCCCGACCCTTTTCCCTGCCTGCATCTGTCCTTGCTAGGTGCCGTATAATGCTCTCCGATATTGCTCTTGTGAATTCCTCGAGTACCAGTCTTTCTGACAAGAGACTACGAGAGTCTGCAGGAAATTGCGATGGGACGGAGTGCCAACTGCAAACGGGATAATGGAGAAAAATTAAATCATTTATACCACTTTTCATTAATATTTACATTACATTACATTATGGCAGCCAAAATTTATCTTATACTAGAACATTATGCGCGCGAAGTGTCACTCATTAACCTTCCTTAGAAAAAACTATGTTTACACTGGAGCTTGGTTTGAAGCAGTCCGCATCAACGCCGTTCCGAGAATTGTTACCACAGCAGTTTCGTGGTGAGAGAGGAGCCCGCCGGGTCGAAAAAGGTTTGCTCATCCATGCGTGACCACCAGCGAAGTAGCGGCAAAAGAGCAGTGCGCGGGTACTCACGCGCGTGTATTACCAAATATTATGATAGGGGAGACCGGGACTGGCTTGCCAATGGGGCAGGTTGGCCTATGTTTTGTTTTTTAATACCGGAAATGTGTGTAGCACCACCGCGCCGAGTACGACTGTATAACCGAAAAACTGTTTTTGAATGAGGTGAGTCAAATTATCGCTTCGCGATTCTTCTATTTTCTGGATCAATAAGCAATTTATTTCAAACCAACTGATTATGGTTCTCATTTGTCCATGCCATGAGCTTGGAAATGAGGTATCGCTCGAATCATTTGTTAACATTCCTTAACCTAAAAATTGATCCAATTTTTTAAAACATGGCCGGGGTTGGCTGGCTGGCCAATTTCTTTCGGGACAGGTTGGTCAACGCTCTGAGCACCGAATTAACAGATTTGTATTTGCAGTCCGCGTGAATGATAATTCTGTAAACAATACCCTTGATTGAAGAAAAATTATTGGATGAATAAATAAGTGAATCAGATTTATTTTTTGCTGAGACTCAATTTTATTGTTGTATGTTATACTATTTTTGCTCAAATTGGCCAACCTGCCCCACTCACTTGGTCAACCTGACCCTTACTCGCGGCAGGTTGGCCAATCTGTCATATCACTATGAAAAAATCTGTCACCCTTTGAAAAATGAATATAAATGCATGTCAATATTCAGTCTAAGCCAAGGGTATACATTTTCATATAGTGGAAATTCAATTTACAAGGGCATTCGAAAAAAATTCGTATGTGAAAAGTTGGCCAACCAGCCCCAGTCTCCTTTATTACAACTGGAAATAGTTCACACGACCTTGACTGTTTACGTTTGGACGGTCTAGATTGAGTGTCAAGGCCAAGGCAAGCAATGCCCGAAACCGTTCTTCATTCCAAGTTCTAGTATATATTCTAAAATTCTGTTATGGATTTTACAGAAAACCTCATATGATTTGAAACCATTACAAATGATTTACAGAAGTTTCCTTATTATAGCGAGAAAATTGCAGTAAATTCGATATGAATGACACCATTTTTTCCGCTTACATACTTACAATTCTCAGAATTGGCAATTTATTTTTTTCATCGACAAAATATGATGATCCACGTGTGTAATAATCTTACACCGTAATTTTAGCATTTTTTCATTATTCAATAAACATAAAAAATATATTTGCAAGGTATTTCCGGATAAACTATTCATCAAGGTAGAATTACATTCGACTATTTGAATTTGATTTGAATTTTCTATAAGGCTCCATTTACCGCGTTTTCTGGACATATTTGTAAAATAAATGTTTCAGATTATTTTGTTTTTATAACAAAATTTTATTTTCAATGTTCAGGAGTACGAAAAATGTGACATGTATGTTCATGATGAAATTTAGCACGATGGGTTAATTTTTGCTTGTTCAATTAAAAATTCGAGCTTCTCTTTACACATTGACCCTGTAATATGACAAATTTATTTTTTTAAATTGACACTTTACAGGTTTTCTATATTTTTCTAGGTGAATACCTCATAAAGAGAAAAACGGAAAAATCTGGAATTTACAGGTTTTTTGAATCAGTTCCTGCTGAAATCATCCTGTAAATTTGACTTTGGTCAAGGATTTTTTTTTTCTAGTATAACCATTTGATTAAATTTTCAAGATTTTCGCAAATCATGAATAGACACCGAAAAACTTTTTTTGGTTTCAAATTCAACTACTTAGGTGAAAAAAAACTACTTTGTAACAAATACATTTTTTATTCATTATTTTCGTTGAAAGATCTTTTTTCTGTTTCAAATTTGACTATTCTGTTAACAATTTCTTTTAAATTATTTTTAAGCTGATGATTCAACTATTCCATATTTGGTTGAACCTTTATCTTCTTCAGTTGGAAATTTAACTACGTATTTACTTAAAAGTTTCTGTATTTTGGGATAGGCAATTAATCTTCTTGGTGACTAATTGACCCGCCGGATGCAAGAACCAGCTCGACGCTCGAAAACGCGTAAAAGGATTGTCCGATCGTCTCAGAGAAAGAAAATTTTCAGAATAGAAAAATCAATTTTTTGAAAATGCAGTATTGTAGAGAATAAGGAAATGAAACTCCTTCCTCTTAGATTTCTTTGCCAAACGTTTATTTTTAATAATAACAACGAAATATTGAAAAAAAGTTTCTTCCTGATTTAATTGTAAGTTTTAAAACTTGAATCGTTCTAACTCGGCCAAATATTATTGAAATGAGTTCATACTTGTAGGACGTATTCGAAATACCCTAGCGATGCCTGGGAAATCATGGAAAAGTTAACAATCGCTTATTGTTTAATAATATTTAATTGTAAAATGAGCTCAATCGATAATTCTGTTTTCTTGGTTTCGCCGGTAAAATGTATCTAGGTAACTTCGACTTTCAAATAACTTCCAGTGAGAGATTTGTTCAGCAATGTTGAATACATTTTTTTGGATAACCTCATATCTATTCGTTGAAAATTCACTGAGATATTCACATTTGGAAAAAGTACTCGACGTCTGCCCGCGCAGACTGAACTTCGAGAACGTTGCCTGACAGAGCAGTCGTCGCGACGCATTAGCTAACAGCGCGGGCAGACGTTGAGTATTTTTTCCAAATGTGAGTATCTCAGTAAATTTTTAACAAATCGATATGAGATTTTTCAAAAAACTTCATTCAACATTGTTGAACAAATCACTCACTGGAAGTTGTTTGAAAGTCGAAGTTACCTAGATACTTTTTACCGACGAAACCAGGAAAACACAATTATCGTTTGACCTCACTTTGCAATTAAAAGTTATTGAACAATAAGGGATTGTTAACGTTTTTATGATTTCCCAGGCATAGCTAAAGTATTTTAAATATGTCCTGCAAATATGAACTCATTGCAATAACATTTGGCTTAAGTTTTAAAACTTAATTAAATTAGGGAGAAACTTTTTTTAATATTTCGTTTTTATTATTAAAAATAAACGTTTGGCGAAAAAAATTCTCATGGGAAACAGTTTCATTTCCTTATTCTCTACAATACTGCATTTTCAAAAAATTTATTTTTCAATTTTGAAAATTTTCATTTTTTGAGACGATCAGACAATACTTTTACGCGTTTTCGAGCGTCGAGCTGGTTCTTGCATCCGGCGGCTCAATTCACCTTTTTGGTTGGAAATTCATGTATTTTTGTGGTCAAACTACGCAAGTAAAAAAACAAAAATTTCTTCCCCGAAAAAGAGCTACAAATTTCTTGGTAAACATTTTTGATAGGATACGCAGTTTTTGTTCAAATCGTATAAAATAACATTTGAAAATATGAAAAATGAATTTTTTGGAGAAACGAGACGAAATACGAAAAAAACGAATAGACTAAAATTATTCTCGAAAAATAAATCGACATAATAAATTATATTTTGATAAGACATTATAAAACTGTAACTATAACTAACACTATAAAAAATATAATTCAAAAGAATTAAAATTTTTATAAAACCAATGAACTTTGAGAATTGTCATAATAATTATACATTTACTGAAATGATATGTACATTCTTTAAGGCAGCTGCGAATAAAGATTAATGCCAATTAAGTTTCGAACAAATTCTAATTGAGCGCGAAGTACGAGATACGTTATGAGAATGCGTTCGTTAAAGCCGAAGGAGCTTTTAAAAAAGAGAATTCACAATCAGAAAAGTACAGTTCTGCCGTCCAAACTAAAAAGATACATAAGTGACATTTTTATGAAAAATGAGTTTTTGGTATCGTTGGATTCGTAAGAGAATGCTGCGTCCAACTGTGTTAATAAAACTTATTAATTAATAATATTTATTGCAAAAAACGATAATTTATAAATGAGAAAAGTCGAAAAAGTTGAAAAATACAACATAAAAAGATACACAAAGTACTTTGCGTGTCCTAAAATTTGTATAACGCAGGTAATATGTCATTCAAACAATACAGTTCGAGTAAGTTTGGACTTATGTATCTTTTTAGTTTGTACGGCAGAGTTGTCGATGGATTTACCTTTTATTGATAGGTCCATGCACAAATGTGAGGAAAGTACAAAGACCGAGCGCGAATTTTTCTTGGTTGAAAATAAATTATTTTAACTAAAACTGTGATAATAAAATTTTATATTGATAAACCTTAAGTTTTCGTCTCTTCTCTTATGCAGACAAATGTGACATTCTTTGTCACTGTCCTTTAACTGATAATCAATTCTTAATTATGTGCGTGAATTTGGCAACATTCCTTCCATAAAGTTTTGCAAATTACCCAATCGTGATTGAAAAAAGCAATAACAATGCTCTCAAAATTTTTGTGAAAACCCTATTTTTTAGAGAAAGACTAGCATCTTTAATCGCGCTCTGCGCACACATCGCATCGTGACCCTATAACCATAGGATGCTCTCTTTCGATTTTTGACAACTTTACGGGAGAGGCTTTGCAAAATTGGATAGTTTGTACATAAAGAGTTTCGGCTCGTCATTAAAATTAAGGCTTTAAAATTAAAAGGCTTTTTAAAATGAAACTACGGTATAATAAATTGTTGAATTTTAAGATAGAATTTTGTGGCTCAAAGGAATGGCGAATTGCATGGAGAAAGCACCGTTTCCTCTTTAATTGCAATGTATGAAAAATAAATTATAATTTTTACAACTTTACCATACGTTATAACCTTCTATAATTTTGACGTTTGAAGCTGTCTCTGATTTTGCGCTGATTGTCATATTTTTTTCTGAGGTTCTAAAAACAAGGAAATAAGTATTATCAGTGTCTTTTCAACGTAATAGTGCAGTACGTAGGTAACATTGAGCATGCATAAATAGTGTAACGCAGTTTCTCTTCGGATTCATGTTCAGGGGGTCCTAGATGATAAAAAAATGCAGGGTGCCAGCTTCTGATAGTGTGCCTTTAGGCGGGGGGGTGGGGGTGGGGGTGGGGGTAGGGGGTGAGCGCACGGAACGGTGGTATCTCTCACGAATTAATCAGTTAATTTGCAACTTTCTACTAAAATTAAATATATTCTTCTTCATTCATGTTTAATTAGACATATTTTAACCAATCTTAGTGAAAACCCCTGTGAAAAAAACTCATATAATCCCTTTACAGCAACCCTGAAGTCTATTTATTCCCAGAACGGCACATGCACAATGCGCATTTTGTGAAGATTTGGACTCAAGATTAGAATTTCGAAAATGCAGCAGTGGAAAATGGGAAAGAAATATATGTTTCTTAAAATATCAGATGTATAAATATTGTTAACCCTTTGCGGATGTTATAGGGTCCTATGGCGCTCAATGGTTACGCAATGTAACCTGAAGTTTCGAATGTTCAAATAAACGAAATGAAGGAAAAACAAAAATTTCCTGCTATTAGCCTAGCGGAATCAGTTTAGAAAGGCGTAAAAGTAACTATTATGAGGAAAAAATACAACGATAATTAATTTTTAGAGGGTAAAACACCCTCAAATGTTAATGGTGATAGGGCCAACACACAATGTACAGAATAGCCGCCTCTATACAATTTTTTCGAATTAAAAATAGTGTTGAATCACCTTGTCATAAAACAAATTTTTGTGTTGGGAAAATTTTCACTAGAAAAGATATTTAAAACCACCCTTCGTTTTTCAAAATCACAAAATCATCAAAATGACCGCCTTTATACATTTTTTTCGAATTCAAATTAGTGTTAAATTACCTTGTCATAAGACAAGTATTCTCAGTGGGAAAAGTATCACCGGAAAAGATATTTAGAAGATGATTTTGTGATTTCGAAAAACTAAGGATGGTTGTAAATATTTTTTCCAGTGATACTTTTTCCACTGAAAAAACTTGTTTTATGACAAGGTAATTTAAAACTATTTTAATTCAAAAAAAAGTGTATAAAGGCGGTCATTCTCGTGATTTTGTGATTTCAAAAAACTAAGTGTGGTTTTAAATATCTTTTCCGGTAATACTTTTATCCCACTGATGAAACTTGTTTTATGACAAAGTAATTTAACACTATGTTCAATTTGAGATACAAGTGTATACAGGCGGTCATTCTACACATTGTGTGTTGCCCCTACCTGCATTAACATTTTAAGGTGTTTTACCCTTAAGAAAATCATTATCGTTAGATTTTTTGTATAATACTCACTTTTATGCATTCCTGACCTAATTCAGCTGGACAAAAATTGAGAGAATAATTTTTTTTTTCTCCAATTCGTTCATTTGAACGATCGGAACTTTAGGTACATGGTTACGCAAGATTGTTGGGGGTCGTCAAAGAAAGTTTGATGAGGCCCCTAACAAGGATCCTTTTTTAATTATAATCAATGTCTAGGGCCATTTTTGGGGCCCCAATAGGGCTAGTTTACAAATAAATTTCGTTCTTTTATTGTACAATGTACATTTGTAGGTAGGTTGTGAGAAATAACACTTTATTCAAAATCATATAAAAAAGTATATTACATTTACTTTGTTTTAAGTATTATAATTTTCCTTCAGATGAAATGTCCTCTGGAATTTTCAAACGAATTTGACGTATTTTTTTGTTTTAGCTTTAAAGAATCACACCATGCAAGCCAAAAATTAAACAATTAGGGGAAAGTTGCCTAAGACGAGCCCCCTTCCATATTTTCCAAAAATTTTCGATTTTAAGGAACTTTAGAAGCAAAAGCGATTGATGGCATCATAGTTTGATGTTTTATTTACAAAGTTCACACACTTAAAAGTTAAAAAAATGTTTAAAAGGCAATGAACTTCGATGTTGAAAAAAATATGTATTTGTCTCGTCTTAGGCAACCCGGTATCCTAAGACGGGCCCCTTTTTAAAATAAAAAAAGCTATGTAATTAAACATTAGATATTGATGAATTTTATTCGCAGCGTATTGTTTGAACATACTGTTTACGTTTATGACATATTAGTTACGTAAAATACCTTATAAAGCGTAAAATAAGCGTCAAATAAGGTCTAACAGAAAATAAGTGTAAAAGAAGTTCAAGGACTAAATATTTATGAAAAGTTATAAAATTTCGAATATTATTCATCTCAGATCCAGAATTTACTGATATAAATCGAAAAAGCGACATAGTTTAAAAAATTTCTTATTCATGATGTAAAAGCAAGAAAGAGGTTAGGTCATTACCATTGAGACCATCGGAAACTCACAAGGAAAGCAGATTTCCCTTTTACCTACAGTTCTCTAACCTAACCGGGGCCCGTTTTAGGAATTTCGCATGATCACAATTTTTTAAATATTTTAATCAAATAGCATAAGAATTAATAAAACGTAAGTATCAGTTGCAAAGTTTACAAAATTATCTATCAAACAAAAACATAACTTACTCCTTCAAATCATTAGAAGTTATTAAATCACCACTTCTAAAACAGGTGAAAGTTCGTTCTCTAACGTACGAAAATAATTTTTCCTTTCTGTTTTTGTTAATTTACTTCCAGTGCAGGAAAAAACACCTTCAAAATAACCATAATTTTGCTGAACACGTATTCGCATGCGTAAGTGATGACTATATTGCTTTTGTACAAAAATATTCATGGTGTCCCGTCTTAGGAGGGGGCTCGTCTTAGGCAACTTTCCCCTATGCTGATAAATTAATACGATTATATATAAATTAACCTTAAAGATGGTTATAAGAACATTGTATGGAGCTTATTATTTTTAGATTTTATTTAAATCTTAAGAAATCTTTGAAATTCGCACTATTTATGTAAGACCTTCTCAACAAATTGACCAAATGACTTCAATCCTGGATTTATTTTATAAAGAATTTAAATAGCGTAACTTAAAGAAGAATGAACAAATTTCAACATCGAGTTAATAAAATTATCAGACTTCAAAGTGAATGTCGAAAAATATGGTGCCCAAATATGTACACTAATTTATTTCTGTTAAATTATCAATTTTGTGGATGCTCTCTCTTCAGTGTGTGGAAAGCTGCTTCTACCTGCACATATTATTGGGTTAGCATATTTAGATTTCGATACTTCGTGCAAAATGAATCATCCTATGTACCTGAATTTACCTGTGATTTCTGACCTAATTGATGGTTTCATTTTGAACTCATAAATGTAAATACGTGTATTTGTGTATATTCGTGTACTAATTAAAGATATTTCAAATTGTATATTTTATATATGGGACCGAAAACTGTTTCAAATCAGGACGATTCTATCTTCTATATTTTCAAAAAACGAGAAAGTATTTGTCTAACTTCTTTTCTAATATTTTAATCTATTTCAATCTAATATTTTAAGATACATATATTTCTTTCCCATTTTCCACTGCTGCATTTTTGAAATTCTAATCTTGAGTCCAAATCTTCACAAAATGCGCATTGTACATGTGCCGCTCTGGGAATAAATAGACTTCAGGGTTGCTGTAAAGGGATGATATGAGTTTTTCTACAGGGGTGTTCACTAAGATTGGTTAAAATATGTCTAATTAAACATAAATGAAGAAGAATATATTTAATTTTAGTAGAAAGTTGCAAATTAACTGATTAATTCGTGAGAGATACCGCCGTTCCTTGCGCTCACCCCCTACCCCCACCCCCCGCCTAAAGGCACACTATCAGAAGCCGGAACCCTGCATTTTTTTATCATCTAGGACCCCCTAAACATGAATCCCAAGAGAAACTGCGTTACACTATTTATGCATGCTCAATGTTACCTACTTCCTCGTCTATAATGTGAATAGAAATTTTCTATAAGATCCAACAAGATTTTCGAAGATTACAGACGTTCCGTAAAAGAATCTAGAAAAATTTAAATAACTTTTTTTATTTCGAAGAATATTTCAAAATATTAAGAAAAATTCGAGACACAACAAAATCTATTAAGGACTTTTAAAATTTTGTAAGAAATTCAAAATTCAAAAGTCATTTTGTAAAATATAAGAAAATGCCTCAAAATCTTTTAGATTCTTTTGTGATGATTTTTGAAATCTTTCAAAATCTCTTTAAGTATCCTGTTAAAATTAATGTTTGAAAATTAACAATTACATTTATTAACAATATTACAAAATTGAAAAATTTTGCTTTGAAATCTTTTAGATTTTTTTCGAAATTTTAGGAAATCATTATAAATTTTCTGGAAACTGTTTCAGATTTATTTAGAAATTATTCCACAAAATGAAAATATTTGAAATTTTCCCATGAATCTTGAAAAAAAATGTAACACTTCAAACCTTTCAAAATTCTCAAAAAGCTTTCTCTGGAAACCTTCAAAATTCTACATTTCCTTATTTTTGAAATCGTAACAAGTTTCAAATCATTTTCCAATTTTGTTAAGACTTCTAAATAATTTTCAAGTTCACTTGGACTCTTTCCAAAATTTTGCCATCTTGCAAATTAAAAAAATTCTGCTCTATATCTATTAAATTTTTTTGAAATTTCAAGAAATCAATTTAGATGTTTTGAAATTTTTCAGATATTCTCTTAGAATTAAAAAAATGTTTAAAAATGAAAAAAATTATATTTTTTCTATTAGAAAAAAAGGGGAAATTTAATAGGAAAACGATAAAAATTAATTAAAAAAACAAAAATTCGATTAAAATTTATTTACGAGACTGAAGAAAATTTTTTCATTCTTTTGAAGCATTTGAAAATTCTTGGAAAGCTTAGTTTTTCTAAATCTTATAAAATTCTCATTTTGAAGATTTTTGAAATATTTACAAGTTTTACATTATTTTTAAAAATTGGTTTTGAAACCTTCTACACTCTTTTTTGAAATTTTAGGAAATTATTAAACAAATTTTAACTCTTTTGTAAATTTTCTCTTAAAATTTATATATTTATAATTTTTTTCAATTTTCATTTTTCTCATCTCATCCAAAGTGTGAAAAAGTTTATGAATGATTAGCATGTTAGTAAAATGTTAAGAGTATAATTATTTATTAATATTGAAAAATCATTTACAATTAAAATGTTCTGTTCTATCAATAATCTTTCGGATCATTTAAAAACGCATTTTACAATTAGATAAAATTACCAATTTGGATAATTTAATTTACAAAATTGTTGGTGCATAAAATTCATAATCTTTATCAATAGACAAACAAACTGAAAACAATCACAAAAGGTCATAGGTATTCACGAGGGGGTCAATTATGTATGATTTCAGGTTTCAAAATGTTTCACAATGACTTCAACTTTTAAAGAAAAGCATTATTTAATAAAATATAGAATGAATGGCACGATAGCTATCGAAATTAACTTTTTTCAGACATTAAAAGCCCGTTTCCTCACATGTTTGTAACAAGAAGATTTCTAATGGTTCAGACGACAATTTCGATTGACTTATTTATAGGAACGATTTGGCTAAACCACAGCCAGTCGATAAACGCTGGTGGCCACATAACTACCAGTTTAAGTCACGACCTGCCATGAATAAGTCCTCATTTCACCAGACCAAGCCAAAACCGATCCCAAAGCTCCACACGAAGCCCAAAGCCCAGAGACTGAAGCGAAGGATGCCGTCAGAACACGCCTGGGCGTACCAAATTTTAGCCATTTCAGTTTGCACCCCTTCAACCAAACCACTCACTCCTTCTCTTTTCAACTTATCACGCACGTAGAGCAACTTAAATATTTCTGCCCCGAATTAACTTACAAATTCAAACTTATGGGAGACTAAAGCTTCATTCAAGTTAGTGTCAATATTACCTGACCCCTTCCTCTAGTGACATTTTAATAACAAAAGCATCATCCTCTTGCCTGTTTTATTTTGAACTACTTGAATATCTTTTTTACAGAAGCAGAATTATTTGACTACAAGATTAGGTGAAGTTTTTCACAGAAGGATAACGTTTACTGCGAAAGATTCTTTACGAGACAAATAAAATTCCTTTTAACGTCAAATTTAAGAGGAAATTCCAATTTGTATCAAGAAGCATCCTTCTGACACAAAAAATTTCTCTGAGTGGAAATATAAATGTAATTCTATATATGTAACCATCAATAGAACAATAAATGATGAGTTAAACCTTAACTCTAACAGAAGTTAACTCAATAGATTAGGCATCGTCCATAAACTCTTTTCCACTTTTTTGAAGAATTCTTCTTTTTTCTCATGTTTTCAAGAAACTTCCCTTTCTTATTTTTTGCCTAAATTTGAACTGAATTAATAGAACACAATAAGAAAATCCAGCTATTCTTGGTTAGAAATTATTTTGTTGTTGTTTGCAACGTCTACCGTGATATTTTTGGTTCGGAATTCATCTCTTTTGGTTCAAAATCCTACTATTTTAAAGATCCATCTCTTTGATTGACGATTTAATTGTTTCATTTGAAATTCGTTTCATTTTGGAATGAAAAATAATTTTTCAAATAAAAATTCAACTATTCTATTTTTTGTTGAAAATTAAAATGCATTTTGCTGATAATCCATCTTTTTTGCAGAAAATTAATCTTTTCGATTAAAAAAATTAACTTTTTGGTTGAAAATTCAACTCTTCAGTCCATCGGAATTTTGTGAATTTCAACGAGTGAATGCAAAGATATGCATGAACAATACGCGTGAACGATACGCGTGAACGATACGCGTGAACAATACGCGTGAACGATACGAAGAAGCTTTTAACCACAAAAAAATGGCTCGAGCAAATGACGCTTCTTTTACACTTTAATTTTAGAGTCGCACGTGTATGCGAAGCAGTGTATGGGTCCCGCGACAAATCAGTACAGCTGTCACACCTATATCGCATGGGTCGAGACATTATATACCGTTATAGATCCAACAACTATACTGTTATCGTTGCATGAACAAAATTATAATGGTGCGATAGCAAAATACGCATTTCGGAGTGTCGCACATTCAGTTTAGCTGTAATACCAACATCGTATAGGTGCAACAGGTATTTTGCTGACATAAAATTGTGTATAGTTTGAGCGACAACACTGTTTTTTCCGTGCATCAAGTAATAGCTTATTAAGGACGAAACTCACAGAATATTTCCCTTATATTACTGTGAATCTAAAAAAAATCAATAAAAAAGCAAAGGCGGCCTTATTGAGAAAATTGACTTTTGAATTTTTTTGAATTTTTTTTTCAAGTTTCTATAAAGGATTTTGAAAAGCTTAGATAGCATTACAATCTACCATAAAGAAAATTCAATGATGTCAATTTTTCAAGATTTGTAAAAAAATTTTTTTCCCAAAATCTGCCAATTTATCTAATTTAATGAGCCTATAATTCCATTTTCGAAAAAATCTTGCATACATATATATGTCCTTTCGGAAAGCGACCCTTCAATTGTCAATGTCCATCCCCTTTTTCAACTCTCCCAATTTTTTGTGATGACTAGACGTACAAAAATGCATTAGAACCATTTTTTGAAAGCTTAGTCACATTTTGAGGTATGTTCAAGGAATAATTTCCGACCAATAACCCTCTTGTATTAAGCTCGGGAAATGCCCTAATGAATCTAAAATAGCAGTTTTATGCCAAGTTCATGCCAAAGACAACTTTTTATCAACTATTTTTTGGTCAAATAATTATTATCTGTATATTTGTACAATAAATCATTTTTTCGACAAAATTGGTCAAAGTTATTATTTTCTTTAAGTAATAACACAATTACCTAATATTAATAGTAGCAGACCGGAACTGGTGGCGAAAAAAATTCCCGGGCACGATACTAGGGGATTTGTGCTTCAAAATTCAAAGTAATTGCAAACAAAATTATTTCTCAAGCATTCCTTGAGACATGACTAAACTTTTATTTATAAAATGTTAATAAGAAGTAGTTGTTTTCCCACATTTTTTTAAACTGAGATTTTTCCATTTGATATCCTACGTTAACTTTAAAGGCCCCAGGACAATAGTTAATGCTGACTGATTTAAAAAAAAAGTATTTTTTTTTAGGAATCTCACAAAATGGGTGAGATAGTTTCTCTCTAAAAAAAAAAAATTTTGGTCCACTCTAATGTTAATCTCTTTCAAAATCTTTTCATAACGTTTGTTCAGTAGTAACCACACTTTATGGTCAGGCATTGCAATTAATTCTCCTAATGTCTACTATCTTTCTTTTTTACATTTCGCCTAATATAGTTTGTCAACTGTAAGCTTACAAATAAAGAACATATGAATAGAAAACGTTAATTGTAACTCTATTTTCCAACCTGATTTTAGTGAATTCTAATTTTCAAAGGTGTTAATTCCAGGTCATTTTCAAAAAAAGCTTCTAATTTAAAAAAACACTTTAATTCTTACTTAATCTTATAAAAATAAGTGATATAAAATTTTGAATTTCAATTAATATGATTTAGGACACTAAAATATTCAAATATTGTTATTATCTTATCAAATTTTCAAATCCCATTTTTTCATGGAAATGAAACCTATGTCAGGTTCGTATATCGATCTTCCCGTCAACTTGCTAAAGGATCATATAACATATGAGAGCTTAATACACTCTGTCGCCTTAATATCAAAAAGTAGTCACCTCTATGAGGATACCGTTTGGCTCGGGTATTAGAAAGACAATCTTTTAAAATTATTTATTTTGATAAAAAAGGATATATCATCTTCATAAAAAGGAGAAATGAAAAGGGAAAAAGGAAAAATGATAATAAGAAGATTCTGAGAATATAATAAGTAGGTACTGTTCAATTTCAGATATATTTTCAATAATAAATAATTAATATATATTTTTGCATTTCTCGCAGTAAGTAAGACTTCATACGGTCAGTCAGTACAAGACTCTGTATTATTCCATACACACACATATATATATATAATTAAAAAAAAGTTAAACAACCACCGCAGGGTACCACTAAGAGCAACTGCCATCTTGAAAAAATGTCAATGGCCCCCAGTAGAACCGCGGTAAAATACACCTATGGTCACGTCTCACATCCGTGAGATGGGTGGTCACAGGGCACGACGAAATCACAACGACAGGCCGGCGAAACCCTCGTGTGTCTTGAGGACACGAAGCGACCCAAGGATGACAGCTTTCTGCATCCATCTCGCAAGAGCCTTGGCATATTTTTGGCACGCGGGTATGGCTTTAAGGTTACGAACCAGCGATAATTTCACACCTCCGAGAGCACCTATCACAAGAACAATCACTCGTACCAAATATTTTGGGTACAGTCGAAGCAGCTCTCTTTTAAGGTCTTGATATCTCTCCTCTTTTTCTTTCTCCTTTGCAGTGATGTTGTATTCGGATGGAGCCGAGAATTCGATCACGAATATAGTTCGTTTCTCGAAGTCTTGGAGAACAATGTCAGGCCTCGAGTGCGCAACGGAGACTGCTGCCCGAAAATCGTAGTTCCAGAAAATCTGGCACTTCTCGTTTCGGACAATTGACTCTATATCCCTTGGAGCGTTCGGCAGGGCAGGGTCGCGACCAACACCGTAAGAGCGACAAAGGTGGTAATAAAGTACTCTTAGGGCCGCATTATGTCTATAGATATACGTTGTTCCTGCGTGGGTCGGACACCCCGATAGTATATGTTCTAGGTACTCAGCGTGTGCATGACACGCTCTGCACCTATCACTGGGAACTTCTTGACATAAAATGCGGGCGCGGTATGCTAAGGTGGAGATTACACCGTCCTGGCATGCGAAAATAAAGCCCTCTGTACCTGAATTGAGCCCTGATGATTTGAGGAAAGCAAAAGTTTGCTCCTTCGACAAGGACTGTTTTTCTACATTTCTGTGAAAGTTTCCGTGCATTTGCTTGTCGAGTAGCTCTTGGTGAAATTTTCCAACCTCTGCTTTCTTTACTTCGGCTTTTAGACGTGAAGCATCTAGATGGAGTAATGCACTTTCCTCACTTCTGATGTTAAAATTCAGGCCAAGGGTCTCGGCAGCTTGCTCCGCGGCTTTGTAAAGGAACGCCCCTTCGCCAATCATCTCGTGGTTTCTGACCATCTTTAGGAGAGGATCTCTGCCATTCGCAACGATGTAAGCTGTACTCAAAACAATTCGGTTATGAAGACACTGGAGATTCAGAAGTCCGCGTCCGCCTTGCTGGCGTGAAATGTATAATCGCGGAACTGACGAATTGATATGCAAGCTTTTATGCATATGCATGATCTTACGCGTGGTGACATCAAGGGCCTTAAGCTCGTTCTTCGTCCATTGAACCACCCCAAACGAGTAGAGTAGAACCGGGACGGCAAGCATGTTAGTCGCAGATACCTTGTTCAACGCCGACAGATCACTGATTTTACGTCCTGAATGCGGCTTTGAGGCACGCCCAGGTATGTATAGGTCTCTCCAGTGTTAAGATGTCTAATAACACTTATATCCACAAGCTCAGGGTCCTTGGGAACGCCAGTAATCTTTCCTTTCTTCAAATGAATTTTGGCACACTTGTCCAAACCAAAGTCCATCCCAATCTCTTCTGTGTAGTTCTTGACGATATTTAAAGCAGTTTGAAGTTTGCTTTTACCAGCGGCATAGATCTTCAGGTCATCCATATAGAATACATGAGTGACCTTATGCTCACGCTGATTAGTGTCGCCACAGAGGTATCCAGGAGAATTTCGTAGTGCAAGAGATAGAGGCAAAAGTGTGATGCAAAAAAGCAAAGGGCTCATACTATCCCCTTGAAAGACGCCCCTCTGGAAGGTGAC
>CAKNXH010001663.1:19962-30988 GCA_932178445.1 Andricus quercusramuli | reverse complement strand
CAATAAAGCCGTTGCATTTCTTTCAAGAAATACCAATTTTTTACGAAAAACACTAACACACCCTAGAATTCTTCAGAATTGTACATCTTCTTTGAAGTCCATATCGATTTCCGGTAAAAACTCCGAGCACATCCTAAAATTGTTCAGAAAAATTTCATATTCTTTCAAATCCAAAGATTTTTTACTGGAAGTGCCGATTTCTAATATAAAACGGCAACAATGCCAAAAATTGAACAAAAATTGTGAATCTAATGACTGAATGATAATTTGAACTGAAAAATCTTATGATTTTTAACATTAAAAATAAAAATTTTCAACAACAAATACTAACATAATATAACAAAATTGGTTGAAAACTGCCAATGTTCTTTAGTATGTAACATAACCTTAGATTTGTCCACAATTTTATCTTCTTTGAAATCTAATGATTTTTACTGAAAATGCCGATTGCCGGTGTGAAACGCCAACATAACCGAAATTTTTTAAAATGTTTGAAATCTTCTTTTATATGTTTGGAATATAATTTTTGTAACTAAAAATACAAATTTTCGACGAAAAACAGTAAGATAATTCAAAATATGGCAAAAAAACCCGCTAAACAAAAGCCGAAAAGGTAGATGTTTGAACATTTTTTATTCTTTGAAATGTAATATTTTTTTAAATTAGTCATGGTGTTAAAGCGATGTTGTTTGTCTGAGTAATATAAGTTATTGAAATTAATACATGTAGATGGTGAAAGAAACTGACATACTTCAGACCAAAAGTAGATTCTGATGTTATAAAATCCTTTCTTGCTGCCAACGTTTCGAAAACTTTGTCGTTTTCCTCTTCAGGACGTAGAGATTAAATTTCAAAGTTCGTCAAATTAATCCGTCAATTATTAAAAAAATCATCTTCCTCCTCACATCTCTTTTGGAGCTTCATTTTTTGTAGGAAATTTTGTTTAAATTTTAAAAAATTTTGATTTTGTTAACGTAAAATACTACATTTATACTGTGAAAAACATTTTAATAATATAAATTGACTTAGTTTAATGAGTCAAAGGACTCCCCAACTTTTTTTATTAATTTATAATTTAATTTAATAATTTAATTTAATAATTTTTTTATTAAAAGTAGCTATTTCCCGTATACAGCAACATACACAAGGTTGAAATAAACTGAAATTGTTGAAAATTGAGAATTTTCATCATGGTTTTTGTGTTAAAAACTATATCGCCACAAAATTTTGTTCGAAATTTTATGTCTTCTTCAAAACTTTCTGATTTTATATTGAAATTCTTTTTTGAAAATACAAATTTCAAGCCAAAAATACTATTATAAAGCTAGTACAGTATTTTCAATAATTTATTAGACAATTTAGAAAATGTTTCTCAATTCACGTAAAGTTTTCTATGATTTTTTTTATTCAAGGATGTTCTAGATGTATCATCATATTCAAAATTATTTAATCTTTAACTTGATTCATAAAATTTACAATAAAAGATCCATTGATTTTTGAATCAAATTCCAAAAGGTAACCCCAAGCATAAATAATATGTAATCAGCTGACGTCATAATTCTTCATTAAAAAGTAGTCAATACCATATTAGTCCTTTTTCTTCCGCTTTAGGCAAGATTCTTAATTTTCTATTCAATTCAGTTCACAAACGCTCATCATGATCCTTGGGTTTCTCTTATAAATTTTGTTGCAATAATAATCAATGGACCTTTTTTTGTCGATTTCATTTATCAAGTTAATGATTGAGTAATTTTGAACAGAACTGTACACCTAGCACATCTTTACAAGGGATTATTTTTAGATTTAATTTTTTTAAATTTCAAATTGAATATATAAACCAACTTCAAGTAATGAAAAAACCCAACAGGTTTTCAACAACAATGGTAGCGAGATTTTCGAGACTTATCGTGATACTACTTCTTTAGGGAAGAATATGAAATAAATTAAATTCTATAAGAACAAAGGTATCTCAATTAAGTGCATGAGATATATTTATTCTTCTCTTTCGCGATACTATTGAATCCATGGTGATAAATTTTTTCTGCTTACAATTTTTGAAAAATTAATCGCCGCTTCAGAAAAAGGGGAAAATTGACGAAATGCTCAAACATCATGATAATAGTAATAACCGTTCCGATAAACTGATGAACAAAAAAAAAACATTTATTATTAATAAATAGGAACTAACTCTTCGTAAAAATTTGCTGTAAAGAACTTCATTTTGAAATCGCCAGGAAAAAATCGCTATGCAATTTCATCGATTGTGATCCCTTATATACAGCCACCTTTCAAATTAATTAATAAACGATAAAAAACATTTATTAATAATAAATGGAAATTCGGATCGATCGTTTGTCAACATTTTCAGTAAAGTAACTATAAAATCCTAAAGATAAATTTTTTTTACCGAAAATTAAAAAAAAATATTGATCTAAATTACTTTTTTTTTAATGAATGCTCTTTATTCTTTGGAGCTTCATCTAATAGGTGGCTTTATACAAGGAACCACAATTTTCGAATTTAATTGCGATCTTTTGGCAAATTTTTTGCTAAAAAGCTCAATTTCGAAATCCCTACGAAAACATTCATTCATCAAGAATAGAAAGGCCAATCAAAAACTGCATCATGCTGTTTTGAAAACTTTTTTCATCCCTCCCCTTCTTCATCACAGATCATCACAAAAAGCTTGAAACCTCCAAGAGGAGGTCACAAATACGAACACATTCAACCCGCTTTCAGTCAAAATTGACTGAACATGATATTTTGAGAGAATCTTCAAGGATAGGGAAATAAATTTTTAAAAATAAAATTGATCTATATGTGTCCTATTGAATGCAATATTAAACGCTTAAGATTTCTAATCGAAATATATTGTATTTTCAACAAAATAGTTGAATTTTCAACTAAAAAAGATTAATTGGCTAACAAAGGAGATTAATTTTCCACAGAAGATTTGAGTTTTCAAGCTAAAAGGTCGAGTATTTTAGCGAACAGTTGACTTTTAAACCTGAAAGACGAATTTTCAAGTGAGAAAGAATTAACTTTAACCACAAACATTTGTATTTTTATCAAATAGTCGAATTTCGAAGCCAAAAAGACGAATTCTTAGCAAACAGTTGAATTTTTAAACACATAGTCGAATTTTCGTTATTCAAAGACGAATTTTCAACCAAGTGGTCGAAAAAAAAAATATTTTACTTCGAACGATTTCAATCTTATAGAACGAATTTTCTATTCAAAATGACAAATGTTCAACAAAAAAGTTCAATTATCAACAAAATAATTAACTCTTCAACCAAATCTTAGAATTTTCAAACAAAAGACATAAACTCTGAACGTAAAATTTTCAATAAAAAAGGATTTACTTGCAACGAAAAATATTTGATTTTTCTGATTGAGTTCTAAGAATCCAGTTGAATTTAGGCGAAAAAAACGAGAAAAGAGGGAAATTTCTTGGAAACAGGGAAAGGGGGGGGGGAACTGTGAAGTGTGTAATTGGATGCTTCACTTGCAAAACAAGATCACTAATCTTCATTCTTGTTAAGCATTTCAAAAAATTGTTATTCATATTTATATTTTTCATGCGTGATGTCAGATTCTACGTCAACTCCTCTCCGCCTACGTGAAAAATCTTTACAACACCTGTTAACTTCCCCCTTTCTCTGGCAGTGTGACGTGAAATTTGAACAGCGGCAAATCTGCATGAATTTTTTGTAAACATTTTCACATAAAAACTTGAATTGTAAATCTCTACGAAAATATGGCAATTAAATTTGAAATTGGTGGTCCTGTGTCATCTATACAGAAAGTTTCTATTATTATGATAACATTAGCCAAATTCCTTTCGCGGTTACACTACTCCCCGTCTGGAAAAATTTCGTGGCAGTCTTGAATCATGCTGAAGCCAGTACAGTTTTTCTCAAGCCTGTCTATTTACGCAATACTAGACTGGCACTACACTGGCGCTGTCTAGTTTCGCTATTTGTTTGATTCAACCCTTTCTGCTGTCTAGTCCTAGTCTTGGCGCTATCTAGGAGTTCATTACGAATTTGGATATATAAAGAGTGTCCAGATTTTAGATAGTTTCTAGATAAAATCACGGTATGGACTTGAACAAAAATTACAGAGGTGAAGTCAGAAGATGATCATTTTTTAATTAAAGATTAAGGATATTACAATACCAAATTGCACAAATTCTTGAGCAATTATTAATCGTACACTATTACTCATTTAAGATAGTAAGCAATCATTTTTTAAGGTGATCGAAATCTTAATACAAGAACTGTATTCTTAAGGACGATTTTTTTAAGAATGTTTGAAAACATTTTCTTTCAATTGAATTATATAGTAAAGTTATAATGAATTTATATTTAATTTATAATAATTATAATATGTATAATGCTATGTATAATATTTATAATATTCCAGAAAATTAAATATTATTATAAATGATTCATTTAATTTATTTTAATTATTCATTGATTGCGTAAATGATACTTAGGCCTGACGTACTAATCATTTAAAATAATAAACAATCATTATTTCGCAGCCTAATCGCAAGTAAAATCATACAAACTTCATTTTTTCAATGATTTATTCACACATCAAGCGCTTTTAATGTTTAAAAATGATTCATGTTCCATTGAAATGAATATTAGAATGTAATGAATTGAAATTCTTATCCGACAAAAATGAGAAAAAAAAATTCAATGATGTAATATGAAATAACATCAGAATTTCGAAACCCGGCGTATGTACAATAGATTTGCGGAAACTCATTTCTTCATTTTTTTCTGTACAAAAACTTTTTTATATTTTTTTATTAACTGCAAAATCTATATGTTGGACTTTCATGGCATAAAAAATAATTATATTATTTAATTATTAATTATTTTTCTCAAAATAGCCAATCTGTCTAGAAACTAGACGATCCGAGCGTTACATCCCAGTCTAGCCACTAGACAGTCAGCCTGTGGCGCGCCAGTGTCGACTCAAGTCGGACTAGATAGAAACAGTACAGCGCCACGAAATTTTTCCACACGGGTCTCGTTATACTACCGGTAGAGTAGAATTCCGATGTTGCTTATTTAAGCGACACGATCTTTCCGCAACATCGCTCCGACACAGGTCGGTCATCGATGAGTAACCAAGATCGTTCGTTTCAGGCGTCTATCACTCCTCTGACATTCTTCATCATACATTTCTTAATAACTATTTTTCTCCACACCTTCCTGTCCTGGCATACAACTTTAGCTTCCTTTACAGCTACAAGCAATAAAAACAATTTATACAGGCAGTAAAGCGAGTGTAAGGGTAAATGGGAAACTGAGCGACTGGTTCGATATTATGCAAGGGGTGAAGCAAGGATGCGTTATGTCCTCGTGGCTATTTATCATATTCATGGATAAATGTCTAAGAACTGCCCTCTTCGACGAAGAAGGTGTAAATCTCGAAACCGTCAAGGTACGTGGGTTAGCTTTCGCAGATGACAAGATTCTTATGGCAGAATCAATCGAGGACTTGCAAAGAATGTTGAATAAACTAAATACAAGCATGGAGAACATGGGCCTCAAAATTAACGTGAATAAAACGAAAATCATGGTGTTTGAGGGAAAAAGCGAGAAAACAATGTGCAACATTGTCCTAAATGGTGAGGGATTAGAACAAGTTGACAAGTACGTATATCTGGGTAGCCTATTCACTAGCGACGGAAAAATAGATGGGGAGCTAGATAGGCGCATAAATAAGGGTAAGCAGGTTATCGGTAGAGCAGGGTCCATCCTCAGAAATAAAAACATATCAAAAAAAGCTAAAATGGCCATACATAACTCTATCTTCGTACCAACTGTACTATACGGTAGCGAGACATGGACCTGTCAAGAAAAGGACAGGAGCAAAATCAACGCGATCGGCATGAAACCTCTTCGCATAATATGCGGGAAAACACTGATGGACAAAGTCAGAAATGAGACAATCCTCAAAGAATGTGGTACACAAGAGACACTAGTTGACATATGGGAAAGAAATCAGCTAAGGTGGTTCGGACATCTTGAAAGAATGAAAGATGAACGACTGACGAAGCAAGTGTATAAAGGTAAAGTAAATGGTAGAATGCCCAGAGGTAGACCGCCGAAAGAATGGTCAGAATCTGTGAATGAGACATTAATCCGAAGAGACGTAAGAAGCCATAGGAACACAAGAGCTTGCGTGAAGAAATGCATGGACGTGAAGGAACCTAGAGTAGTATGCCAGGACAGAAATGTGTGGCGACAAATAGTTTGTAAACAGAGTGACAATAGTGTGAATGGCGCCTGAAACAGAGACTTTGGATACTAATGGGCCCAAGTGGGGAACCATACATAACAATTTTGTGAGGCTCCTCACTTGGGGTGATCGCTAGAGAGATTGATCAGCAACCTGGGTCGGAGCAGTGTTGCGGAATGAACGTGTCATCTAAATAAATGACACGAGAATTCCAGATCGATCTAAAACACCTATCCCTAACACCTATAAAACTCCTATATACCTTATGCCCATATACCAACCTACTCTATACCTATTCACCTGTTTACTATTCCCCAACCGAGCAAGTCACGCCTACCCCGAAAGGGAAATGGCTTAATGGTATAATAATAATAATAATAACAGCCACACATCTCCATACATATATCGATACAGAATGTACTGTCTGAAAACAGTCAATAATAACGTCTCGTGAATAATACAGTGATTATTTTCTCGCCATTGTTTTAACCGACAATCTAAAACCGCACATTTCTAGAATAGCATTGGATTTATCGATATTTTGGAGAGAAAATTCACATTTCATATGAATAGTATATCCGACTCAGAGGAAAGGGTTGGAGTTTCAAGAAAGGATGAGGTTCAGAACAGTTTGCTTCTCGTTGATTTTTGAATGCATAGGTTTCATCCGCAAAAATCCCAGACGCAGCTGGTGGTAAGCAATCTGCAGACACTCACACATACGATGATGAAGCACAATATACGGTTTGCGTATCGCTTTCAGCCTCTTCCTCTGCATGATGGTGCGGATGCTTTGTCTACGGCGACAAATGGGTTGTCCCATGAATTTATGTATTGTCCATGTGCGTAAGCCCTGCACTTACGTATTTACATCTACGTACATAGCGTCTACCCCTTTCATGTCTACAGTCATTTCAGCAAAACCTACAGAAAATTTGGACAATTTCTATAATCCTTACTCGAAGGAACTACTGCCGTGATTTGAAAAACACTGTTAACTGCAAAAAATCGAAAAATGAGTTTTTTATATCTTTGAAATCATGATCGTCTATAACTTCATAACTATCGAACCTTTTTGCTTACCAGAATCTAGAGGTATACCTTTAAGTATGTTCAAGCAATTTATAAATATCATAAGTGTCTTGAAAGTCTTTAACATACTTAAGAAAAATTACACAAAAAATTGTTTTGTTGAAAATTTGAATTTTACGGAAAAAATGGTAACTTTTTTAATTGTTAATATTTCAAGCTGGAATTTTATATGGAAACTCTTTCTCGATCAAAAATTGTTTGTGGGTCAAATTGACCCAGTGTGCACTCGATGGGTTAATAACTTTAAAAATAATGAATGCGTAATTTTTAGAAAACACAGCTAACTGCAAAGATTGGCAAGTCTAATAATAATTCATTTGAGTTTTGTAATTTTCCACATGTATTATAGAATATTAAAATATATATAAAAATTAGTACTTTATTTCAGACTTAAGATTCATTAAATATATTTTGTAATATTTCATTCGTTGGTTTTGCTGATACTTAATGAAGTTGGAATGTATGTACATGCAATAAATCAACATGAATTAATTTCGCTAGAATTCCGTATTATTCGTTATTCATGAAATTTAATAACAGTTATAACATATTCTTATCCATATTTTCGGTAAAGAAAGTTCGACTTTCCATTTAATTAAATTTATAACGTTAGTACAAACTTGGCTGATTTAAAGATCAGTTTAAGAAACTTAAGCGAATTATTGATATTGTTAATAATAATATTAATAATAATAATATTGAAGAGTCTCCCGAAATTCGGGATGAGTAGTCCAGTATTTTTCATAAGCTTGGCTAGTTCCAAATTTTCGGGACCACTAGACCATTTCCTTTTACAACACCCTCAATTTTTCGGGACTTCTAGAACCAGCCTTTCTCAGAAAAGTAGTCTTGATAATAATGGAATAACTTGTAAAAAGAAATTTTCGTAATTCAAGAGTTTCTCATCGTGACTCTTCAAAACTTTAAAGATCTGAATTGTCGATCTTTAAAATTGAAGATTTTTTCATTTGAAACATTCACGATTTAAAAGTCATGCAAACTTCAAGTTTCACAATTGGAAATGCTGTCACTCCAATTATTTACATTTCAAATTTTTAAATTTGGAAGTTTTAGAATTACAAATTTTTTCCATAGCAGTCTCCAAAATTGAATTATTTAAAAAAAAATTTCCAAATTAGATACCTTAAAAATATCATTCTCATAAATGGAATAATTTGTAATTCCAAATTTCGAACAATGAAAAATAGTCAATTGTAACTCTTTCAAATTGCAGAACTTTAAATTGCAAATCTTTTGAAATTGAAGACTTTTGATTTTCAAAATGATCATAATTCAGATATTGTTATTTATACGTTAGCAATCCATCATTTTCTCGAAGAAGATTCAAAAAGTATACTTTTTAAACATTCAAATAATTTTAAATTACTTGAAAAAGCTGGCCTTAAGTAATGACATTCCGTTTTTGATAATTTCTGAATTTAAGTTGGAAAAATAATATTTTAAAACATGCAACTACCCATTTCCACTTTTATAAAAATGAAAAAATAAAATTTAAACTTAACTGTCTGTTCAATCGAGTATATTTTTGCCTTGTGTAACTTGTAAAGTATTAATGATTTACTGTTAAATTTTCTCCGAAATAAAGTATTTAACTCATATTTCCTTCTACCAAAGTGAAGAGTGAGTAAGTTATCATTTAAAAATGCAATTACTTTAGATTATGGAACGACCCTTTTGTCAATGGGTTTTATTTTGTCAATTTTATAATTCAAGCTGAAGATTGCAAAATTTTAAACTTGAATGTACAGTGGGGTGGCCCGAAAAAAATAAAACATGTTTGTTATTGTCTTACCCACCTATTTGCTTTCATTTCGTGTAAAAATATTTATGCAAATTCTTATTAATGAAAAAAATGTTTGTCCAACAATTATTTATTTTGTGTAAAAATGACAAATAAGTTACACAAAAGCAATAAGTATAACAATACAATTATCGTCAGCATTATTGAAAATAATTTCACCGTAATCTTATTCAGAATACTAACCTTTCAAGTGAAAAACTACACTCCATAATGGGTAAAAATGTATAATGTGCTTTTTTGATCCATTCGAGATATTTCTGGCGTTGAATAATGAAAAATGACCTTGTATTTTTTTTAATTAACAAAAATGCCATATTAATGCTCGTAGTAATGTACTTTTCGATAATTTAAAAATGTATAACTTATACTCAATTGATGAGTACGGATTTCATTTGACATATGCTATGCCTAGCACGCCTTGTCAACTAATTTTCCAGGAGAAAGCTTCCGCATTTCCATTTAATTGAAATCCCCTATGTCGAGTAGGCAGCTTTGAGCAGTGAACTGAACCAAATTTTCCCTTGTACAATGATGGTATGCCAATTTCGTTACTTTCGCTATAAAAGGACTCCATTTATCTGGCTTTTAGCATTTGCTGTTAGCTTTAATTCGATTATAAGATGAAGGGTATACTTCGATTAAAGTAAATTACATTAAACAATAATAATTATTAGTTTTCAATTTTTATAATTTCACTCAATTATATTATTAAAATGTTTATGTAAAACACGCTTCAATACTTTGTTTCTAATGTAATATTCTTATCTAACACTTTTACGATAAAATCCACGTATACATTCAAAAAACATTTATAATTTAAAATGTTATCGACTGATGTGGCAAATTTTTTTGTTATTAACTTTTTTTTAGACGTGTTTTTAGGAGAATTTTTATCAATGCCTATATGGAAACAAATAAAATTTCCCACTTTTAATTACCTTTCACAACATTCAGAGAGTTCTAACGAAAATTCTTTCACGATAAAGGAAAATCAACCTAATCCGTTTTTAGAATGCAAAAAATAAAATACCTTTCAATGCAAAAACGACGTAAAATACAGAGCATGTCTATTTCTAACTATACATAGAAATATCTGCCACTTTTGTAAATTTTGAAATTAAAGGATAAAGGTATTGCCATTGACTTCCATAATTTGGTAATTGTGAATTCTCTTTTGTTGCAGCTCTTTCGGTCTTAACGAATACATTCTCATCACGTGTCTATTGGTGAAACTTTTATCCGTTAAACATTTCATTATTTATGCTTGTCTAATTTTTTCATCAACTTAAAATTTTTGTCTTAATAATATTTTGCATGATTAAAACAAGAACTATCCCTAATGGAAAATTTTTTACAAACAAATACAAAACACTAAAATCATTATTACAGCAATCCATATGCAATAAATTATAACTAAACTCACAGGAAAGAACAACTTCTTTCTATTATTTGGACGATTTTTTTACTTTTTTTTATATAGCTATATTTTATTGTAGTTCTAATTTCCACAAGAATTTAAAACTATAAAAATTTACAGGAATTCTCATGGTTTGCAGCCAAAAAGTTGTGCTTTTTCTGCCAAGGATAACAAATATTAAGAATATTGCAATGAGATAATTTTCAATTAAGATATATATATATTTCGTTGTGATTTCGACGTGACCTGTGACCACCCATCTCACGGATGTGAGACGTGGCCATAGGTGTATTTTACCGCGGTTCTACTGGGGGCTATTGACATTTTCTTTTTAGATGGCAGTTGCTCTTAGTGGTACCCTGCGGTGGTTGTTTAACTTTTTTTTTAATTATATATATATATATATATAATTAAAAAAAAAGTTAAACAAC
>CAKNXH010001663.1:0-13102 GCA_932178445.1 Andricus quercusramuli | reverse complement strand
ACTTAAGTTATTTCTGTGACCTGTCACAGGGGTGCCTTCCCGCCCCCCACAACACCTGGGAAAGGAGGTCGTGTGTGACTTAAGTTATTTCTGTGACCTGTCACAGGGGTGCCTTCCCGCCCCCACAACACCTGGGATAGGGGGACGTGTGTGACCTAAGTTATTTTTTGTGCCCTATCACAGGGGTGCCTTCCCGCCCCCACAGTACCTGGGAAAGGGGGTCGTGTGTGACTTAAGTTATTTCTGTGACCTGTTACAGGGGTGCCTTCCCGCCCTCACAACACCTGGGAAAGGTGGTCGTGTGTGACTTAAGTTATTTCTGTGACCTGTCACAGGGGTACCTTCCCGCCCCCACGATAGGCTGGAAAGGGGTAGGGGTTCGGTGGTTGCTACCATTAATTACGGTCTCTCTTCGCCACTTAGGGCCTGTCGCCACGGTAATCAACAATAGAGAAAGAGCTGACGGTTAGATCTATCACTAATTTTCTCGAAAACTATCACTCGCAAAATTTTGCGTAGTGGCTTAGACAAACGAAAAAACCATGATTTTTATGGTTGTTTTATGGTTTTTCCATGAAAATCGCTTTGTCGACAATTTTCCTTATCATATTTGTAATTAGCGCGTCAAATTATATAAATATAAGAAGTTCTAACAAAATGAGAAAAAAAGTGACCGAACGCATTTCCGTAACTTTCTTCGTCCTTTTCTTGTTTTTACAACGCAATCATCTTTTTCTCAAAAAATAATGGTTTGAGGCAAAAAGTGTATTCCACAAAAAAGATGTATTTTTATACTAGCTAAAACTTTTGTTTGGAAGGTTTTCCGATATTCTGCGTATTTACTGAGATAAACGCAAAAAACATGATTTTTATGGTGTTTTTTATGGTTATCACCATGAAAATCGCTTAGTCGCTAATTTTCACTATCATATTCGTAATCAGCGCGTCAAAATACATACGTATACGAAGTTTCAATAAAATCGGAAAATTCAGCTATTCGGAACTGCACCCAAAAATTCTTTAGCTTCAATCAAAGCAAGTTTAACATATAGTTTAATTTTGAACACTGCAAATTAAACTTGTTTAATTTTAAATGCGTATAAGAATACGAAATGGTTGTGACATTTTTTAAAGTAAGTAAGACGCATAATTTGAAAGTGGAAAATATTTTGAACGTTTTAAAGAATCGTTTATGTCTTCACGTAGTTAAATAATCGTTCCGTATTTTTAATTGGTAGCCTAATTTTTCATATTTTTATAACGAGGTCCCGGCTACACCCGGAGTTATTTGACCTTTCTGGTTTAGCTGGAAAGAATCGATATGAGCGTAAATTGACTCCGGACCAGGATTCGAACTCAGGCCACTGGTGTCAGTGCACTGTCCATTGCGCTACGGAGTCTGATAGTAACCAGGCCCACGGGACTTACAGACACTTCAATTTCCCCCACTATCGCTCTTTGCTTTCCTTATGACGCCGGTAGGTAGGGATCATCATCATATTTATTTTGTTGTTAAATTCCGTAATGTTACACACTAAAAAATTAGTTCTGGTGAGAATTAAGTATATTTATCCCGACATTCGGTTTACTTGATCAGGATCATAAGAGAAAATATATCAGATTTGTGCATAGTGGAAAATTCTTTTCATCACGCATGCACGGAATATGCCATATTTCACATCTGTTTTCCGTGCGCATTGTGGCATATTGCGCATGCCGTGCAAATAGTGTGCGTTCTACAATGATCGCACGCTGCTCCGTGTTTTAGAAGAAATATCGCACGCTCCATCGTGTTTTAGTAAGAAAAATCACACGCTTCGCCGTCTTTTCACGAAACAAACGCAACTAACCTTCTACTAACTTCAACGTTATCATCTTCAAAATGTCAATAACAGTTTGTTTTGTGTCGTGGATGCAAGAAGTAAGTATAAAAAAATGACAGATAATATTGATATGATTAATATGAATATTCATATTGATTATATGTAATCATAATAATCAAATAAAAACGTATTAGATCTAACATAAATATCATACTTAAATATGCCCACAGCAGGTTTCAGTTTAGGTGCGTTTGTTTCGTAAAAACACGGCCAATCTCCATCGGCACCTAAAATTATCTTTTTGATTGGGGTTTTTTTCCTCTCGGGGGGCTCCGCCCCCGAACCCCCCGAGCCCCTCCACCGACGATATTCCGCACTCGCTTCGCTTGTGCGGATAAGATACGAAAAATGCATATTCCTCACATTCGTAATGAAAAATAGTGTGTGCAACTCGTGTGGTATAGTTGCATGTTCCGCCACTTGGGCGCTCATGGCGCACTCGCTGCGCTCGTGCGCAATATGCAACTATACCCCACTCGTTACACAATGTACTATTTTGTAACACCCACCTCGAAACTAAGAACTTCCATGCGCCTAAATGCTACGCAAAGTTTAGTACCGATTTGGGATTGACAGACTGTTCAGAAATAATATTGGCGCATACGCACTTTGAAAGACATCTATTCTGCGAATTGACGCAATAGCAAAATAAAAATATTCTCAAAAATTCTTTTAAAAAAATCATACACTAATGTGGTTGAAAACCCCAGGGCCTAACTAAGGAGGCTACCGTATGGCAGAGCGGGTGAGGCTCACTTTGCTGTGCAAAGAGGTCCGTGTTATTCACTGTGCGATGGGGTACGCCTAGCACTTGAGAGGTATATTTCAAGAACGTTAGAAACAACGAAAATCACCGAGACCTAAAAACTCGCTGAAGGTGGCCCAATTCGGTTGACTACCTTGAAAATGAACGTAATTGCCTATTTTGCGCACTCGTGCCACAAATAGCTATTATAAATTAAATAAAATTTAATGTCTAATGAAAGTTGAAATTAATACATAATAAAGTTCCATAAAATCTATTTATGTTCTGACAGGTAAGAGACCGAATGGCAGAGGAAGGTATGGAGCCATTAGAGGAAGAAATTCCTAAGGAGGACATCATTGGCCGAGATTACTGCCGTTACAATATCAAGCGTCTGTCCAGTGATCCGTAAGACGAAGCACTGAAAGAGCCAGAAATTGCGGAGACGTCCATCGAATTTCCTAACTCAGCCCTTCACCGACGATGCCGTAATCTCCAATCCCAAACCAACGTCTCAACCTCCTCTCACAGCGACGTGCATTTTGATTCGAAACTATCCTGGAACAGAATTGAAATCATGCCCTTCGAACGTCTTTTCCTTCCTCTCAAGATTCTCATATTTTCCTGTACATAAAAGTAAAAGACCTCACACACTTCAGATTTTTTTTATCCAATTCAACTTTACACAAACAGTCGTCGGATTACTCTAAAAATAAGGTAGAAAGTACGATTTTCCAGGATTCATAAACTGGTAAGAGACTTCGACAAATTTTATCACTGCAATTTATTATTTCAGACTATATATGTCGGAAAAAAGATAGTACCGATTGTTATTTCTGAATGGTACTCACTCTTTCCCAAATATTTCATGATTTTTTCAATTGTTCCATTAATTTCAGTCATAATCATATTAGTATATTATGCACCAAGGGAAAGAGCACGGTAAGCATCAATCATTTTCAACCAGAAAATTTTTGTACTCGACTTTTCTTCACAGAATATTTTTTTCTAATAATTTTTAAGTATGTTATACTCAAAAAGAAAAGAGGGCGTAAAATATATTCAAAAAAAAGTTTCTTCACGTATTTTAAATTGTTGTTGTTAACGATATTCTGCATTAAATACTAAATACTAAATACCAAATTGTCATAAAATAATCAGATAAATTGAAAACTGAGCGCTTTATGGACATTTTTGTACAGCAGAAAATGGTATTTTCTCATTAAAGTTATCATAGCGTTTTTGCACTCGACTTTTCTTTATTTTTTACCACTTTTGGATAGTCTTCAAACTTTTTGAATATTTGAACAAACAATAGTATGAAGACTTTTTTAAAATAAGTGAAATTCAATTGAATATATTGATTATCTTACATTATTGTTCATTAAGTGTTATTCTGCATTAAAAACTTAGTAAGAAAGAATAAGAAAAATGGGATGAACTGAAAACTATGCATTTTATGGAGGTTTTTGTATGACAGAAAATCTTATTTTTTTGTCATTGTGGTTATTAAAGCGATTTTGGACACTTCCTTTCTTTATTTTTTATTACTTTTCGATATTTTTCAAACTTTTTGAATAATTTAAAAAAAGTATAGAGCCGTTTTTGAAGTTAGTAAAAGTCAATAATATTTTCACAAAAAATGTATATTTATTGCATAAGAAAAACCTATAGGATGAAGAGTTATTATGATAAAAAAGTATTTCGCATAAGTTTGATTGAATTTCCTTTTGGACTTAACGCTAAAAAAATAATTAAAAAAAAACTTTTAAAAAGTTGGACAATTTATTTTTTATTTTTTATTGTATTTAAATATCTCCAAGAATTTTAATTTACCGTAAAATTACTCATAAGTCATCAGAAATGTGCTTTCTGTGAAGAAACATTAAGTTCAACAACTTTTAAGTTAAAAATGGTCGAGGCTCACCACCATGGTGAATCGATAATTTACCAAAAAATTTCGAACCTCTGTACATTTTTGAACGATTGAGATTTTTAAACACATTTTTGAAATGTTTCAATAATTTGGAATTTTACGGAAGTTTAGTATGAAAAAGTTTCCGGAAAAAAATATCGTAAATTATGGTAATTTATCGATAATTTATGGTAATTTATCGCTTAGAGTTGGTCCATTCTCCCAAACAATCTGTAAACGCAATACACTGATCGCTTGGTAATTTTCATTATTCACCTCTGACATCACTTTTTACTCCCTAGGGAGTGAAAACTACTTTTCACTGCCTCTAGGAGCTGAGCATTCAAATTTTGACTCACTTCATAGACATTGAGAAGGGTTGAAACCATACATATTTTATGGAAAATTTATTTTTGGCCAATTACAAAACCTTTCACCCCCCCCCACCCCCCATTCTTAAGTTTACAAACTTTATACAATCTAAAATTTAGACACATAAAGAGCTGAAAAAAATATTTGTTATCGTACATACATACATATATGAAAAGTATGTACCATTATGCTACAACAAATTAACTTAAAAAAGTTCAAAATTTTATTTCTCAAGGAACTGAGAAGAAACATTTTAAGTCACAAAATAAATTTTGCAACAAATGTTTTCGTTGTATTAATTTCTCCATTCTCTAACAACGTTTTTATATTTCACCTCTCGGAAACTACATCAACTACCTATTTTCCTGGAAATACAATTTTAAGAGTAAGGAAATTAACCTCAATACTTGGAGGAAGGTAATCCGACTCGGTAATGGTAAAAGTGGATTTTCCTTGCCCGACTAGTCCGCCTCTGTTATTATATAAAGGTGCGAAGCGAAGATGCTGTAAAGAAATTAAGGCCATTAAGCGAAATGCACAGACTGCTTTAATTATCAGATTAAGACATTTGTATAAACGTAGTTATTATTAGGCACTAAACTCACTCTCGATGTTCATTTGTATTTGACTCTCCCACCTAGAAACAAAAACTGTCTCAAGAACAAAAAGTATGCAGGGCTTCCAAAAATTCGCTTAATTTTAAGTAGCGTTTAAACAACTTAAATTTCTATATTCAAGAATTTACTCTCAGCTTAATTAGAATCAGCAAATTTCACTGTGAATCTGTGACGTACTTCTGAACATTTCAATTCTAAGTAGTTTTGAATAATTTAAAATTTTTTATTCAAAAATATACTTCTACCTTCATTTGAATCAGTGTTGTATTTCCGTTAATTTCAATCATCAAATACTCGCTGAAAATCGAGTAGGGTTTCCCTGGTTTGACAGTAAAAGAATATACTGGATTTTCAGTAAGCGTTATTGAAATTTCAGTCAACCTTTCTATCAGAGGATCTGTGAAAAGCCACTGACTGATCTTTCAGTGAATAGCAACTAATTTATCAGTGATATTTTACTAATTGGTGTAGCCTGAAATACGCGTCACTCATTCTAAGTAAAATTGCGCTGATTCAACTCTAGAGAATTGGTTTGTTCAAAGAATTCATTTTGTACTCTGGATAATTGTAATCAATGTCACTCAATGAAATCAATAAAGATTTTCAATGATTAGTGAGAAAAAACAATGAATAATAAGTCAAATTCATGGATTAATCAGTAAAAGTTCTTAGTGATTCGATTCAGGACGTACTTTTTAATTATTTAAATTAAGTGAAATGAAACAATACAAAAACCATTCCACTGAAAATCAGTAAAAAATTTATTCAATTCCAGTAGTTTTCCACTGACTTGTCAATAGAAAAAGTTACTGTTACTTCGGCAACATTTTCTATTTCTTAAAAGCCATTTAAATGTGTCTTAATGAATTTTCACTGATTGAAGAAACAATAATGATACTTTTTGAACCTCAATCAGTTCAAATTGATTGAGAATCCGTTACTCTTTCTTTGCGATTTGAATCAGTATGTAAACTTTCCTGATATTCATTCAAATTTTACTGATTCAATCAGTCAAAAACGATGGGCATTTTTAACTACTTTCACTGAAAATTCCAGTCGTTTTTATTTTGCTCAGTCTGTGAAATACGACTTAATTTCAGTAGAATTGTTACTGACTGAAATCGCGAAAAAAGATTCACTGACATTCAGTAAAATTTCGCTGATTCGAGTATTCAGTATTGATTGTTCAATCTAAATTTTTGCTCTCGATAGATACAAATCATGAAGAGAATTATGTAGCTGCATTAAATCAATTCGGATTTTCACTGATTATTTGGTAAAAAAAACATTGGATATAAAGTTAAATCAATTGAATAATCAGTGAAAATCCTTAGTAGTTTGACTCAGTGACGTACTTTTCAATAATTCAAATTTAGAGGGCTGAAACAATACAAAAAGAATTTCACTGGTAATCAGTAAAAAATTAATGTAATTTCAATAGTTTTCACGGATGCTTGAGTAACATCTTCTATTTCTGAAAATTCAGTAAAATTTGACTGGAATTTCAGCAAATTTTCACTGATGTATGAAACCAGAAATATATATATTAAACTCCCAATCAGCGAAATTTCATTGAGAATCCGTGAATCTTTCTTCGCGATTTCAACGATTGCACTGAAATACAGTCAAATTTCGCTGATTTAACCAGTCAAAGATAATCGGAATTTTCAGCAAATTTCGATAAAAATTGTATTCGCCTTTACTTTGATTATACACTAAAATACGACTGAATTTCAGCGAAATTTTCACCGATTCAAATCGAAAAAAGAGTCATTGATACTCAGTGACATTTCATTCGGTAAAGTTGAGAGAGTTCATTTTTAAAACAATACTCGTATTGTGTTCTCGATCAATCTGGATCAGTGAGAAGTACGTACGTAACTGAGTAAAATCAATAAAGATTCCCACTAATTAGTCAGTGATAAAAACAATAATAAGCCAAATTCATTGATTGAAATGGGAAAATCAATTCATTCGCTCAGTGACGTACTTTTTAATTATTCAAATTTACAGAGGTGTAACAATACAAAAATAATTTCACTGGGAATCAATGGAAAATAAATGTAATTTCAATAGTTTTCACTGATTTCTCAATAGAAAAATCTGCTGATACTTCAGTAACATTTTCCATTTATGAAAAACCAGTAAAATGTGACTAGAATTTTATTAAATCTTCAGTGACTGAAGAAACAAGAAATATATATAAAGGGTTGCAGAACAAATCTAGATAACCAACAGTTTTGCCGAAAATGGGCTTTTTGCATAAAAAATTCTCAGAAAATCAAATACATGTTATACTTAAAGCATTTGTTTGAAATCTCATTTTTAATATACAGTAATAAAAAGAATGGTAATTTAAAACCAGATAACTGACTCTGTACTTGTCTCGCATCTTGTTCTTTTTTTTTTGTTGATTTCCTAAACTCTTACCTTTTTTAAACCTCTTTCTGACCATATACCTCTTCCTAAAAATTCCTAATTACGAAAAAATGATAAAATACTTTTTTCAAAGAAAATGCCCTCGAATGAAGCTATTTGCCACTTTCCTCAGCACCAGAGAACAAATCAAATTTTATCCTTATTTAGTCTCCTGATATCATGGGACCAAGATTTTATTCTTTTTTTCAATTTCAATTCAATTGGTTAACTTTTTCTAATCAAACTCATTTTTTCCCAATTTAGCAACTCAATATCTCGGAAGCAAATTTTTATTTTATGTTTAAACTGAAAAATGCACATTTATCGTGATCTTTAACGGAGGCTGTTCCAATTTTAGCTTCCTGTCCCTTTGAGGTTGTCACCTTCCACATTTTATTTCTCGGAACTAGATAATTTTTTTAATCTAAATTTTTCGGCCTCGATTCATAAACACTCCAGCTCGGGAGTAAACTTTTGTTTTAATACAAATGGTGATTTCGATTTTACACAATGTTATTTCGCTCTCCTGAAAAATTCCGATTTTGTTGGTTTTCTAGTTCTGTACTGCAAACCTTTATATTTTGAACTTTATTCAGTAAAGTTTTATTCATATTCGAAAACGATGGGAATTTTCAACGATTGTGGCTAAAAATTTCAGTTCTGTTTTTATTTATACTATCGACGGATAGTATCAGCCCACTAACTAAGTTTATTAAAGTGAGAATAACAAAAATAAATTCCGATATTTATGAAATTGTCTACTTAAACTTCATCTCTTGGCAGGAGCTTGGTGAATAAATTTATTAATTTCATATTTAAAAAAAAATTTCTAAAGATCAATTTTGTAAAATATCAAATTAATACATTTATTTTCGTAGCTCCTGCCAAGAGTTGAATTTGAAGTCGGAAATTTCTTAAAAATCGGAATATAATTTTTTTTCTTCTTACGTGATAACACAATACCCACAAGGCCAAATGACTTCAAGTAAGGCTCATTTAACGCATATTTTGATAAGATTTCCAATAGTTCGAGGAAAATATTTTTATCTATATTCTGAAAGGCGCTATCACCTTTCAGAATCAAAACTAATTCTTAATAGGTCATCCGGCTTACCTCCACGTGACGTCATGATTTTGTTGACATTCCGCCGCGAAATTTGAACTGATAGATTCAAAAATTTCGAAAAATGTGTAACTAATTCTCAGTAATATTCCCCTGATTCGAGTTTAGAGCGTACGTCACTGATTCGAGTTTAAATATAGTATGTGATGAGAATGCTTTTTGAATCAAATTTTAATTGAAGAGAACCCTGATATACTTTTTCTCCTTGGCTTCCTAACTGATAAGTCAGTTTTTGCGCCTGATTATGCACAAAGCGTGAAAACGTTGTAGAAAACAAGAGAGAATGAGAGAATGCCATTGGGGAATGTTGAAACTAGAGAAAAGAATGCATGCTAGCCCGAGTGCTTGAAATTCTGGGAACGAGAAGATTTGTATGTTTATGGGGATATCATGTACGTTTCTCTACTCTGCAAATCCACGTGAGAAACTCTAAACCTCTTGCTGTATTTACATCAAGGTGACCAGCAAAATGGTTTCCTAGATTAAGTGATTAAATTCCAAAATAACAGTAACCAACTACCACAAGACACTTTAACCTTTTATATACGACCTTTTTTACGACAACCGGCACTAGTTTTATATTCACGCGGATTAAATGCCTTTTTTCTTTTTCACCTAATGCAAGCTAACTATTTTATCAAGATTATAAAAGAATTGTCTATATGAATTACCAATTTTAAGAAATCTTTTCGCTTGGATTAATCCTCTTTGAATTAAAAATATTTCAACCAGTAGTCTTATTGATTAAATCATGATTTGTTTCTTTTTTTTAAACAATGGTATAATTTTTTCACTTGGAAAAATCCCTTGGACATAAAACAAAGACTATTGTTAAATTATTATCAATTGTACAAAATTAATAAAATTAATTATCCTTTCTCAGGAAGAAACTGTACAAAGTTTAGGGCTGTAATTTTAACCTCGTATAGAAATCTGTTTTTTTATTTAAAATCCCAGAATTATTAATACATACATATTAACAAATTTCGTGAAAAATTACTGTTTAAAAAGAGAAAGAGGTTAAGAATTCAACTCTTGAGTTAATCTTTGTTAATTGCAATAGAACCTCTTATAGTATGAACCACTTTATTTATTGTCAAGCAATAATAAAGGGAGTTTTAATGTTCAAAAACTTCTCTATTTTGTAAAATCAAAATTTTTTAAATTCAATATTCAGTATTTAAACAATACAATCTATAATCAAACTAAAAGAGGTTCTACTGTATATTACTAAATTCTTTATGGTAAATGTCTGAATGAGAAAAAATTATATTAACATGCTCTGTATATTTGAAAATCATTTGAACTGCAACTTTATAGTCGTCTTACGTGCAATATCAGTATGGATTAAGTGAGAGTCTATATGAGATCCTGGCGATCGATATTCGATAGTGTCTAACTACATTTTTAGACGTTTAAAACTATGCGTCACGAAAGAGATGTTTTTAATAAAGGCGGTTTTCACCGGATAAAAACTTTTACTTATTTTATATTCCTTATTAATATGCATTGTCCCATGCAATAGTGCCTCTACAATTCACCTAACTACAAAATTACCTACTCCTATTCTGTGAAAATATTTTAATATTATAATAATCTGTGATAATATTATTTGTTTTTTTTTTTTTAATTTACGAAGTAGAAACGGATAAATTCTCACGCGAAGATTGTTTAATTGAAATGTGACATATATATGCTATTTACAAATGAATGGTTATAATTGAATCGCAATTTGGAGATATGAATATGTTTCCGGGTTATAATTGAAAGAACACCCAAACAGTTATCGGCATTTTGTAGCATTTCAGAATTTTGAATTATAGTTCACTTCTGGATGTTTATTGTTTTTTTTTTATATTTGTATTCTCTAATTATTTATACGAAACCAAAATCGTGGTTTGCACTTGAAGCTCTATAAATTATTTAAACTGTGTAAAAAATGAAAAAATATACTATTTATTGCAATATTCTTTTTTGATACAGTATTGAAGTAATCAATAAATTGTTCTCCTTGAATTTTAATACTTAATGTTGCTGAAGATACTATATATTAGTAATTCTCTTAATTTCGTCTCCAAATTTATTCTCACAAAAATCACAAAATGTGTTTCGCAAGTTAATTAGTTCATAATCAAATTTAAAAATAAATTATACGCGAATGGGTAAGTAAATTAAAATTTCAGAGAGCTTTTGAATGATTTTTCCATGACCGAAGGGAGAACAGGAATATTAATCTTCCAATTTCTATTTATGGATGACGAACCCTCACATTTTAACACAATTTCGCCAGGACAAATTTTATCAGCGAATGAATATCGATACCGCAATTTATGTTATAAATACCGGTAGATGCGTCATATGCTCTTGAAATTCGTAACTATGCCCAATTCATACATAAAATTTCGATTATCAGTTACAAATAGTGCGCATTGCTTTGATGTATTTGAGTCAAAAGTTAGTGGCAAAAATATTATATTGTTTTAATAAATGATATATTATACAAGAGAATCCTTGGTAAGAATATATATTTTTCCAATTAAATAGATAATAGGAATAATAATAATAATGCAGTATTGTAATTTTTTGAAGAGATTTGGAATTACTTGTAACATTTTGTAAAAGTGTCCAAATTCTAGCACAAGTTTGTAGTTTCTTGTAGAATTATTTTCCTAATATTCCCCTGTGTTTTAAATCGTTAAAAATGTTAGAAAATTACAAAATACATCTTTCTAAGGACTATAAACCACAAATTTACTTTCTAGAATTCGAAAACTCCTACAAAAATTTACATGTAATTACAAATGTTTACAAAAAATTAGATACAATATTGGAATGAATATTCGCATTGCTGTACTTTATTGTATTTTATTGTCGAGATTCTATAATTTTAGGATTTATTGACACTGAAATCATGTTTTATAAATTTCCATAAATGGACGTTTAAATAGTAATATTTGTACAACTTTTACGCGGATTTTATTGGGGGAATATTCTATTATACTTTTTTGGGTCAAATAAATTCACTACATGTAGTAAATCAATACCAGAGAGCGTATTGATGGAAGAACTTGATTAAAAATTGAAAACGCAAATTACGAAGAGAATATTGGAATAGAGGCTCTTGAAATATTGACGAACTTGAGTGACATTGGATATTTAATTGAAACATATTTTCAAACTCTCAGAAAAACATCAAATATATCGCATTGTAGACAAGGAGCCGTCTATAAACGAATTTTAAGGGGTGGGAGAAGTCACGCAAAAAAATACATTTGGCAACAGGGGAGAAGGAGGTCAATGGATGTAATATTACGCATTTATAGAACGTTTAGTACGTTTCCTGATAATAAATTTTAACAAAGTTTTGCGGGAAATGATCTTGCAACGGTGAGCTGAATAATAATTAAGAAATATGAATATCACCTTCATATTACAAACTTTACACACTCTTCCTTATACCCCTCTTTTATCCTTTCTTGAAGAATTCATCTTTCTTTCCCTGTTTTCAAGAAACTTCCCCTTTCTCTCATTTTTTTCCTCCAAAGCTTTTTTTTTGAAGTCTACTATTAGATTTTTTATTTGTAACTCATTTCGTTCGGTTAGTATTTCTACAATTTTGTTGAAACTTCAATTATTTTGTCGCAAATGCCACTACTTTGTTAATAAGCTAATTGTGTGTGTGATACCTTCAAACTGGCCAAAGGATTTCTGAAGATATTTATTTAGTTTTTTGTAGCACTCAATAATATTTTAAAAATCTGTTTTTTGTAGTAAAGCTTTTTTCATTAACATAATTTGAAGTTGATGCAAGAAGATAAAAGATTCCTTTGTTCAACACGGATCAATTGACCTGCAATATTAATACATTTTATTGAGAGTAAGGGAGTTATCATCATTTATATTATATTTCACCCTTAAACTGCACCGTGGGTGTCAAACACCCAGAGCCAACTTTGGCCTCTAATATTCTATATTAAATTCGATATAATGGGATATGTGCCGACATCTGGCGGTTGTTTGCGAGTGTAT
>CAKNXH010001662.1:121564-142469 GCA_932178445.1 Andricus quercusramuli | reverse complement strand
TAAATTTTACATAAAACCAATACCTTCTCATTAGAATGAGAATGTAATAAATACTTAATTTATATTTACAGTTTATCAACTTAACATTTTTCTTGTTTTCTTTTTTTTTTGTCGAAGTTAACCCGTACCACCGAGCCTCTGAAATTAACATGGGGTTTTAAAAGGGAAAAGCTTGATTTAGAAAAAAATGGGGAAAAGAGCTACTTGTTATAAAATTTTTGTGAATTGTTATTATGCTTAGAAAGTGACCCCAAAAAATGCAAAATAGCAGTTCTCTATTAAATTCATACTAAAACCGGTGTCCGTCGGATTTTCTTTACAAGAATTATTTTTAATTAATAAGGGACGAGTTTCCAAGTATTTTGTAAATAAGTTTTTATTATTCAAACAATAATTATTTGTTCATTCAAATCCGGAAAAATATGCCGGATATGTCAATAGAGAGAAAATCTACAGTTTATTATTATTAAAGTAGGGTTATTGTTACATTGTTAGATTAGGATTATTATCCTATTGGAAAATAACTGTCCAGAACCTTTTGCACGACATTATATATAAGAGAAAATAAATTTTTATACTCCCACATGTGCGTGCGTTATTATTTGCTTTATGTACGATTTCAATTTCAGTCAACGTTTACCGACGATGTTTACACATAAATCTGTCTTGGGTCATAGTTTAGGACGCACGCGATTTATTTTATGCTTACTTAATTTATTACAATCTTATGTAAAATTATGTAAACATAATATTTTTTTGTTTTTCATACGAAATTCGCTTTTATTTTCAATTTTCAACAGTTATATTTAGCAACGCTGAAAACTTAACTGTTAAAAATTGAAATATAAAAATCAATCATCAATTATATAATTATATTCAATTTCCAACAGTTGAAAATTATTGTATTTCAAATTTTCTCCAATTTTCGAAAGTTGCAAGTTCCACTGTTAAGAATTGAATAAGAAACTTGAAGATTCACTTTTAAACATAATTTTCAATTTTCTTCAAGTTTTCAAATGTTGCAACCCGGTTTCGAAAAAAATGACTTTTTCGAATATTTTTTATTTAAATGTTTTTGTTAAATTCTTACGTAAAATTATGTGAATATAAAATTTTCAACGTTTGTTTTTAATAAAAATATACCTTGAATTTTCAACAGGTATATTTTCACCTGTTGAAAATTTAACTGTTAAAAAATACAAATATTGAAAATTTAATTATCAATTTTCTCAAGTTTTGAACATTTCAAAACCTAATTTTCTACTGTTAAAAATTGAATTCGGAAAAGAAATCTTTAATTTTCTTCAATTTTCAGTAGTTGTAAGTTCAACTGTGGAAAATTCACGAAAATTGAAAATTCGACTGTTAAAAATTCAAGTAAACAGCGAATTTTGTATTTTAAGAACAAGTTTAAAAAAGGTTATATTTTTACATCATTTTATATAAGAATTTAATAAGTAAACGTTTCAATCTAGAATTTTTTTAAAAATGTTTTTTTTTTCGGAAAAGGATTTCATCTCTCGCATAATTTTCTAAAATTTCACAAAGGAATAAAATAAAGAAACATTTTAATGAATAAAAAGAAAAAAAAGAAAAAAATAATGTTCAATAATTTTCCTCGAAAAATGCCCAAAAAGCTAATATTCCTGCATTGGAAAATAAATATTCGGGTGACCCTTTTCTACAAAAACTGTGAAAAACCCAATTGCGCTGAACAATATTGCAACTTTAGTTTTGAATGAAAAACTTTCTTTTTCGAATGTTTGATTTTTCAAAAAATGGAAAAGTCAGTTTTCCAATAAAAAAAAGTATTAAAATTGGTATCTTGACATATTTTTATTTAATTTTACTAGAAAATTGAATAAATAGGAAGCAAGCAAAAATTCAAAAAGAAGGTTCAGTCATTTTTCTCAAAAACGGGCAAAAACCGCATCTTACTGCTTTGACAAATTACTACTCAAGTACTGGTCTTTCATTACAAAAATTATTTCTTAAAAAAAATGGTCAAATATTAATTAAAAATGAAAAACTACATTCAATATTGCCCTAAAAATTTCGAAAAAATTTTCATTTTTATTACGATAGAATTTAGTTATAAATTCTCTCTTTGGACTGTCCCCGTCCAAAAGTTCATTACCACTTGCGATATACTAACCCCTAAATACGGGCATAAATACCTCTTTTCCAATGCGTGTGATGACGAAAAAAAATGTAAAAAAAAAATGTAAAAAAAAAATGTAAAGAATAAATGGGAAGAGCCACATTTCTCGGCAATTGTTGCAGCAAATCTCGCGGAGATCCGCGGACGAAGATGGACAGAAGGACGGAGAAGGCGTGATAGAAGTGAAAAGAGAGGGACAAACGGGAGGAGAAAAAGAGAGAGGGAGAAAGAGCGAGACTGGACGAGTGATAAGTGGGATGGGGGCGTGGGTGGTGGGTGAGTAGTGGGGAGAAATGCGGCGCCCCACCCCAGGGTGGGGATGGGTCAGGGTCGAGCGAGGAAGAGGGGGTAAGGAGAACTGGCAACAGAACGACTAGGAGGGGTGGATCGGTGGTGGGGATATGAGTGGCGGAGCCGTCAGTGCGCCACGTGCTGCCGATGCGGAAGGATGTACGTTTTCCCTAATCCTTCAACTCTCCCGCGGGACATCCCGGTATTTTCTCGCGTTTGACAAGTTTTCTCAGTGACACAAGTGCCAATCTTTAATCGTACCTAATCAAGATTAATGATCAAATAAAGTCGATTCGCAACGATCGACAAAACTTGGTTCGCAAATATTCGTCAACGGAGTGCTAAAACAAGTGGATTGAGATCAGTTTGGTGGATTGGGAAAAATGTGATATGGTGCCACTTTGGTGGGAAGTGGATTTCGAAAATTGGATCTCGGTGATTCGTGGTCAATCCGCTCTTGACAGTCTCGACAGTGTCCTTTTTCAGCGAAAGCTGAAGGATTATTCTTCTTGGAACCACTACTTGTGGTGAGTGAATTTCAAGTTTTGTGAATAATTACGAGGAAATGCAAATTTTTTTCTCGATGAATAATGCATTTCCTGGTGAGATACCAGTGTGCGAGGTCAATGGTTTCCGAGTTCAATACCTGTAACTTGGAGTTCGTTATCGATGTAGATAAGGTGTAATTGACGTAACATTGAGCAAGGGATTTGAAGTGGTAATTAATTTTTTTCTTGGGTGTGAGTAATGCTGTACTTAATCCGCAATCTACGAAACTTTATCCAATCACAATCTTCTCGGTATTGGTGAAAATCAAATCAAAAATTGACAACTGTCATTTTTATCGGAATTAAAGATAGAAGAAAGTCCGTACTTTTGGGTAAGGTCAATTTAAACATGTTGAATCAAGTATGAAATTTGGTTAATAAACGTGTTTCTTCAGACTTCAAAGAAACATCTTTAACCAAATTACCAAATTTTTATACTTGATTTAATATTTTTAAATTGACATCTTTTTGCTGTATTCAATCACAATTTTGTGGTATAGTGCACATTAAGTCAAAAATTGACAAATGTCACTTGTTATCAGAATTGAGGATAGAAGAAATTTGGTACGTTTTGCACAAAGTCAATTTAAGGATATCAAATCATGTATGAACATTTCTTAATTCCAACATATTTCTTCCGAGATTTCTTCAAACTCTAAAGAATCATGCTGAACCAGTAAAGTTAATACTTGATTGAATATGCTGAAATTGACTTTCTTTATCCAGTCACATTCTTTTGGGTATAGTGAAAATTAAATAAAAAATTGGCAACTGTCACTTGTTATCAAAATTAAGGATAGAAGAAAGTCAAGGAAATTAAATCAAGTATGAGCTTTTCTTAATTTCAAAGTGCTTCTTCAGACTCGAAAGAAACATGCTTGAATAGTAATCAAAAGTTTATACTTGATTTAATGTTTAAATTGATTTTTGTTTTGCTTTATGCAATACCAATCTTTTTAATATAGTGAAAATTAAACCAAGAATTAACTGCCACTTATCATCAAAATTAACTTTAGGTCAATTCATTACTTTTGGAACAGCACTGTTTTGTACGTCAATTCAAACATATTAAATCAAGTATTAACTTTTTTTGAACGAGTCAAAAAGTTTATAGTTGATTTAACTTTTTAATTGAATTTGCCCAAAACGTACTGCTGTTCCAAACCTACCGTTTTCCCTACTTTCTACAAAAGTAAAAAAAATTTAAACAGAAATCTCTCACGTTTCATTAAACTTTTTCGATAAAAAATGCCTAAAATCGGTTTCAAGTGTCACTTGATAAAACTCGTTGTCGAAATTCGAATTGGATGAAAGGCGGGAATGAGCAGAAGACATACGGCTGTTGAATTGGTCCTGACAGTGAAGAGATGCACATCCACTATTAGGAGTCTGTTCACTATCTGTCTGCATTCGCTCTTTTTTTTTTTTTGTACACGGCGAATCGAGGCGATTTTTTTCCAGTTCGGGGAAGCGCGGGTACAATGGGTATTGTTGCAAAAGTGGATGAATGGTCCCATGCTTTTAATCAGACCTTTTTTCTTTTTTTTCTCTCTGATTTCGACGAACGTATCTCGAAAACACGCGAGTGTGGCCGCGAGGAATTGTGTAAACAAAAGTGCGGCTGTCAGCAGGTGGCCGAATCATGCCAAGTGTGCGTGACCGTGTTTAGTTATGCGATCAAAGGGGCATTCAAAAAAGTGTCTTGTCGACGGAAGTGTATCTGTGACATGTTGAGCGACAAGAATCAACTCAGTTCTTTATTCTGGTGTTCGACAAATGTTACGGGCTTGAAATAACGGTGACGAAAGTCTGGGAGTTTCATGTGAGAGAAGTTGAAAAACCATTTTGAAAAAAGATACTTCAATTATTGTAGATAGACGAAAATTTCCATAGCCGAATGCTTTTAAATTGATAATCGCCAAATAGTGTTGACTAATTTAAAAATCAGATAACATCACATTGAATTCCAAAGTGCAATAAGAATAAGCAACATGAGACAGTTGTAGATTGACACAAATGAAGCTCAAAAGATAAATACAATTCGTCCTACAATGGGTAATAATATTCAGAGCAAGAGTGGATGAATTAAAAATTTCCTTAGTAATATATCTTCAATAATAATATGCATTACAAGAATATAAAAATTCATTAAAAATACACAATTGGCCTATTCTTATGGCGGACTTTGAAGGAACTACATTGTCGTATCAAAAAATTTTATTCCGTGGTCAATCCATCATTAATTACGAGATTAATTATGACGAGAGCGATAGTGAAAGAACATTGATTAGAAATCCGATTTTTGTTTGATAGAAATTTAGATAAATCAAAAGTGATTTTTCTTTTAGTGTGAAACTGTGAACAAAATTACGTCAGAGTAATTATTCTTATGTTATTCCCGATTTTGTTGTAGATATATGAATAGTTGATAGTTGTTCTACTTGTTGGAAAAAGTGCTTTGACGTTTGAATGAATGACACTGCGATGTAAGTTCTACGATTATTGATATCGGACACTGAATGAGCACGACTGGATGCACAAAAGAAGCTTTCATTTATGAATGACTGCACAAACTTCCAGACCATTTGATCATTAATCGAACAAAATATGATAAATCCGTTTTTTGGGGAAAAATTACTTACGCATGGTCTTCGCAACATTAATTCCAATTTTGTCAAATTACAGAAAATTATAACCGAAGATAATTCTTTATTTAAGTTCCTCAAAGGAAACGATTGAATTTCTTCGAGTCAAAAATTAAGCTACTTACGATTTACATACATGACAATATGTGAACCATCGTGCTAAAAGTTCTTCTAAAAATTTGCATACGTCAATGACTTTTTCTTCTCAGTGTTTATGTTTATAAAAAATAAATTACAGTGCTGAAAATGCAAAGCCTCTCAGTGATCGATCAATGAGCTGCTTATTTTCCTTCACTTGGCTTCTCAAAACTCAATCTATTCTCGAGTGTTTAGTTTTTTTTTTTAGATGAAATCATCCAGAGTTTCAAAGATACAAAATTTGAGTTAAGGTTTAAGAAACGTATTTCTCAGAAATAATCAATTAGTTTTACAATTATGTATTTCAATATTATGGCGAAGAGAGAGTTTTGATTAATGGTATGGGTCAGTTATTTTTCCGAGTAAAATTGGGTGGCCTGGCTCAAAAATAATTGTCATCGTCTGTATTATGTTCCGGGTGTGCCAATAATATAACACAGGTAGAATTGTGTTCACAAGTGCGATCTCGAATACAACACGGCAGCAGTTCGCAGTTCTATCTGAGAGTTCTGCAATCGATCATATTTCCATCCACAATGCTTTGTACCTGTGATCACTTCTTGGCGGTTTGTCAGTTGGTCTCTATCCCTCTTCCTCGATTTTCATCGTGTCATTTCTCTTTGTTGTGCCAGTTTGGTACTGAGTACCCAACGCGATCAGAATTTTGCAATCAGAAAAAATCTCATTAAAATAATCTTAATTTTCTACAAAAGAATAAGCAGGAGAATAACAGGGAAGTTTGTTCACCGGGGAAAAAACGGAGAAGTGACCGTGAATGTGACTCAGTAACAGAGAATTTCCTCTCGAATGTATAACTAATATGCAAATTAAAAGTGATTTCATGTATTTTATGACTTCAATTCTGAGGTAGAACAGGCAATTTCAGTAAAGAATTATAATTTTGACTTTTAAGACAGGCAGGAAATATAGAAAAGAAATATGAAAGAAAAATTCACGTGAAGAATTACAATGACATATCCTGACTTGGAACGTTGTGACATAGAATTTCAATAAAGGAATATAAATTTCAGTTTGGCATTAGTTAGCTTCATTTAATCGTGAAAACAACAGTCAAGAAGAAATTGTCACTTAAAATGAAAAAACATGGAGTTTCACCCACTCTTAAATCGAACTGGACCATCTTCTACAGAACCATGCGTTTGGTTTTTCTTTTTTCGCTATGTTATCTGTTTTCTTTAAAATTGACCCGGAAAAATTAAGAATTGAGCAGAAGAAAACTGGATATTAGAAATCGATTGGGTAGACACTCTGATAAGGTTTCTCTTTCTTTTAAAATTTTTGAACGGTAATGAGGACCATGCGGTATACAATGCTAAAAAAAGCCAGCTCACGATGAATTGAGGATGACGAGGGATAATAAATGATTGTTTTTCTACCGTCCCATTTTCTCTCCCTATACCTGTCCAGTGTCGCTTGCGTCAAATACTGTCGCGTACATGTGTTTTCGTGACTTTTTCGACTCGTCTCGAGTTCTATACCGTATATGTACTCGATGACGCAGTCTGTGTATTTCAACCGAATGATTGATAAACCGACGTGGGAGTATACAAAAGATATATGTGTATACCTCTATACAGTTATTGTCGCTTCGGGGTATCCGATGATTTCTGGCAAAATCATAACTATATGTGACAAATGCTACGTTCCATTTTGCCATTTATATTCCAATGTTTAATCCTGTCGTTTATACCTTTCCCCGAAAAATTTACGATTCACGAACAAAAATTCCTCAGATTTTTGGTTGTTGAAAGTTAAGATGATTTACAAATTTTGTATGGAGACTTTTAGATGAGTCTCGGTTGTATGTTTTCAATTTGTGGTGAAATATTTTGAAAATTGAAATCGTTTCAAGAAGTTAACATTGATAATAATAGTTTGCGATTTTTCATTTGTATGACAGTCCCACGGTTTGGACTCGCGCCATTAGTGACACTATTAGATCATTGTTTTGAGATATGCCACAATTTTTCTCTATTTTTATAAAAATGACACTAATGCTCTTATTTTTTCTTTTTTCTCAACATGTTTTCAAACTTCTTCGCTATAGATTGGCTGAGATAACATCCGCTATTTCAAAAAGCTTCATAATCATCTGATTTAAAAATATTCAATTAGTACCAGAACTAAGAAAATGGTTGTCTTTACTAATAAAATATCAGTACCATATCTATACAAATAAAATGCTACTGAACCATTTTTTCAGTGTATGCTTGTCGTGAATTTAGTCTTCGTTGAAATGGAAGATTTTTCTCCAAGAGAAGAATTGGTCTTAGTTTACAAATCCCTCTATTGGTTCCATTTGGCGGAATTTTCTGCATACACATTCGTCACTGAGTCCGCTTACGGAATATCTGTGAACTCAGAAATCGCATACATTCTCGATGTGACTCATATCCGTTGTGATTGCGATTCCGAGCAGGGATCACAGCGGGATCAGTCGTCGAAAGAGGGCCTTAAGTGCGTGATTCTGCAGTCTTTGCATTATCTCCAACCCACTACCTTTTCGATTATACCAGACGTACATATTCTCGTTTTAAATTCAAATATTTTTGAACTTTCGAGGGGAAACTTCAAAATTAATTATAAATATAGGTAGGTTTGACCAGGCCAAAGGTGTCTTTGTAAGTTACATCGTCATTACTCAACAAGTGTGATCTTCTTCGCATTAAATGAATCTATTCCATTCTAAAAATGATGCTATGAATACAAATCTGAAATAATTAAGTTGGAGAAAAAATTGTGTAGAAAACAATGTTGTCATCAGTATCAGGGATGAATCACTGGTCGGAATATGACGTTTACAAAATTATTTGGAATACTTATAGCATGAAGATTTGACATTAATATCTCAGGATTGAAAACTGGTACTTCATACCAGAAGAGTAACATCTGAATTAAATTTGAACGTGTTATCAAGTATGAAATATAGTATAAATGGCTAATATAATCCACGCGATGACATTGCTATCTTTGGAATGAATGTTCCAGCTTTAATTTGATATTTAATACTTTCCCCACTTGTTCATCAATCATCAGTATTAGGACCTGAAAAGTTTTTCTATCCACCTCGTACTCGTTTCCCCTAAATTAGTCCTTGGCAGCCCTGAAAAAAACACCAATTCCACGTCCTATTAACCTTATACAGAGCAATGCATGTTAACCTGACGACTCTCTCCCGGTCTACCCTATTGATCCGTCTGTCTAAGAGTTGTTTTAGTTTTCAATTCATTTCTGTAATTCAACTTGATAATAAGTTTTAATTGACGCCTGACACTATCCTATCACTGTGTGACACGTTTCTTCTCGTTTGTAGAAATGTAGAATCTATCCATGTTTCTCTGATGGGAAATAAGAAAATAAAAACTCGGATGATAAGAGCGAGCGTAGGACACGCGAAGGCTCGAGACATGCGTCATTTTTCTGCCAGTTTAACATGTTCACCTGTCCATCCATCCAGTATGAAATAGACGCGAAATGTCACGTTCTGGGACAAGTCGTTCCATTTCCATATTTTCTGCACTCTCAGGTGTTTGATAATAATACTAGTTATGTACAAGGAAAAACGAGTTGTTGAAACTTTACTTAACTGTTTGAAACTTTAGGATAGGCCACAAATTCAGTGAATTCGAAAAATCCCGACAAAAATTTCAAATAAGAAATGTCGAAACAGAGAAATTTAGATGAATTTAAAGAAGATTCATTTGATGATAGGGGATGGTTTTGAATTGGCTGGCAATAACAGGAAGGCGTGCGCGGTAGCCTCTCGCCGAAGGCCCGAATATCGATCTCATACATAATTAAATACCAACTCGGCAAAGCATCACAAAGAGAGCTTACTTCAGCTTTGATCTGCTGACAGACGGGTCCCGTCATCGCAGACTTCAATAGGTGGGCGCGGTGGTTTGAATCGCGAGTATATAGGGTGGTAGTGAGTGTATCGGCGTCTTTGCCCTTGTGTGTGTGTTATTGACTCCCCACACTATACACACATGTGTGTGTAGGTGCGTAGACAGATCAGGGGTATTGCGAATGCCTATATACGTACAATTGCACATGTCTCTCGACGCACGTTTCTGCAGACTCGTATTAGGTATACAAACAGGCGTCATACTCTTTTGCATTTCACATTGCCCATCTCCATTACCCATGGGCTGCTGCTAACGAAGGCTTCGGGGTCCTTCGATTTGCAGAAGACTCAAAGTTAAAACCTGCTTGCTGCTTTATTACCGATACAGAGATGCCAATATGCAGATAAGAATGCACCGAGTCGTTACTCTTTTTCCGAAAACAATGGTTTGTGTATTGTTCATACCTCATTTTTTGCTTGGATATTGCAGCCACAGAATTCCCTTTTCCAACTGTTCCAGAAAAATAATGCTTTACAATAGCGAACTCTCGAAGCTTTCAAATCCCATATAAATTGTATTTGAGAACATCAGCGCCCTTAACTCTGTAGCACCTTTTTATTTGGTGTCGACAAGTTAGCACCTTTTTATTTATTTATTTTTTTTTCGAAATGGAACCTTGTCATATGGAGACGTCGGGATAAGAATGCAACCTACTCTTTTCCCGGAAACAATGATTGTGCATTATGGATTCCTCATTTTTGGCTTGGATATTTCAGCTTTGACAAAAAAAAAACCTTGTCATACATAAAAACTATTAATATTCTTTGATTTTCAGTTTGTTTCAAGGATTAAAGTGTTCAACAATATCCTTCGATTCGATACCGAAACATTGGTATTTCCATAAAAGATAAATAAAAATTGATGCTTAGAGCAGAGGAATTTTTACCCCGCCTTTATCGTTTATCGCAATAGCATAGCAATCTCGTTGAAACATTTTAGCTCAAAGCTAATTTCTTCTGACTTAAATCAGCATCTTCAAATTAAATTGTTCGACAAGACCAGTAAACATTGATTAAGCTAACTACATACGTCCACATTTTTCTCCACCGAACGGGAAATTATCTCTCCGTATGGTAATAATCTTTAATAACGGATTGCTGATGTAAATACTAATGACATAATGGAAAGTGCAGTCGGTTAGAAAAGTGAGCAAACGAACTGAAAATGTGCAATCTTAGCTGCTGATTCACAAATCGTTTCATTGTGTGAAAAAAGAAATTTTATCATTTTGAATAGGAGAAATTTAAAAATGCTGAAGAAATCTTGATGAAAGTATGACAGCCTCCTGTTTTCTTTATTTATCTCTTATTAATGCATAATCATTTGATTTCAGAGAAAAGCTACCGTAGAAATCAGCCGAGGAAGATCTCGTGAAAAATTGATGAACTCTGACTTATGTTCAACAGGTGTGAAGGGAGTTAGTTGAACATTTTTCATAAACTCGAAGTTTCAAAGTGATTTTGAAAGCTTTTAACTATGATGGGATTGAAACATTTTTAGGCATTTTAATCCTCGAAACAAACTCCAAATCGAAGAATATTAATAGTTTTTATATCCAACAAGTTTTGTTTCGAACAAGTAGGGAAAAATCTAGAAGAAATCGATATTTTCCATCTAAAAGATGAATTTGCAACCAATTAGTTGAATTTTCAGAATCTCACTCTTTCATCTCCAAATGATAATTATCAGTTTAGATTTAGGTTTTAAATTCTAACTGAAGCTCGCATTCTTTCGAGGCCTGTTCACCCAATTCGTAGTAAATGTATGTATATAATACACGCCCACGTGGAAGCAATAAACGACCTCGTCGTCGAAAAAAATCCGTCAGTGAATCGCAGGTTTTCAACGAAGATCGATAAATTCCGATGTTCAGCGAATCTCGAGGATAGTGTCAATATTTTTGCTAGTCACATGAACACAAAGTCCAAAGTTCGATTTCTTCGAATATTTTCAAAGTGAGTACATTATGCCGCTAAAGAGGTTTTAATGCCAAAAATTCTTCTTGTTAGAGAAACTTCTCTAGTAAGCATGCACTGATACCAATTAAGCAAGTATATGTTAATTTCTATGACTCCTTTTTTTCAAATAAACAATGTATTGCTCAGGAGCCCCCCTAGGCTTCGAATCAAGTTGATGATTACCTGAAGAGATGAACAACGAGATTATTACCGAGGTTAAACACACGATGATTGGCTGTAAACTCTGACGGTGTGCGTGACGGAAACTGCCACAAGTGTAAATATGTGTTCCTGTCAGTGTGTTCACACTTAACACACGAATACGCAAATACAATTTGTTCAGGAATATGTACTGTGAACTTGACGATTTGAACCCAAGTAGTTGCGAATCACCAAGGCGAGTTAACGATCGTAAGTCGGCCGTTTTGTGCGGATTATAATTAAGTACCGCAAGCTCTACAGGTATACTCTTGTGCTTTTGTTGCACTCAGGAAAGAACAAATTCATTTGCCGTCTCGATTAACCCCGATGAACGACCAGCTCCATTAATTTTCACTTAAAAGCACAGTAAATTCTTGATGTTCGCCTCCGGACCTGCCAGTCGATGCCTTTTGACGCGCTTTGACTGCCTCTACCAAACGCTTCCAAAGTGAGCTCAACAGCCTCTGATCAATTCTACGTGACAGGCACGAAAGTACTCTTCTGAATTTTGTTAATTTTTTGTAGAATTTTTTTTTCGAAATTCACTGCTGGTCAAAGGAAACCTAAAAATTCAGGGGCTTTTTGGATTCTCAATTAAACTTTGTGGTTCAATGCCAAATCGTTTAATAAGTATTCTGCTGCATTCATTGTTTCCTCAAAACTTATCAACATTAAAGCCGATTGATATTCATCTTGCATATTACTTGACATTATTAAAACGAAAACATCATTTGCAGTTTCTATATGCGACTGATCGTTTTTGACCCGGAAGCAAAAAAAAATATATGAATCTATAAATACGAAAAAAAACATTAGTGCTCTGATTTGGGGCGCTCGCGGCATGATGCCTCTGTTCCTATTGCCTCTCTTAAACTATCTTTCTCTCTCATTCGCTACTCCCCCGCCTCCCACTCTTGCGCTTTGTGCAAGCGCGGATTCATTTCGCTCGATTTCCATTTCACGCACCGATAGCACGCGCGGTACTCGACGGATGAGCAGGAAAAGTTATCGTCCGCTTTGAATTATCAATGAGCGTGTTTCTTGATGTGATTTTTCACGTTTGACCGCGTCGACAGAGTTGTCGGTGAAAATCATTTTCATTTCGTATACTGTTCCAAACTCGTATTGCTCCAAACAATGTTTTATTTTTGCATTTGCTAATCGGGATCCTCAATAATTTTTTACATCTTATCATCCTCTCCAATTGCCATTCCCTTGCTGACAATAGTTGAAAGTAGTTGACAATTGCTGACAATTTTGTCATACCCCTTTCCAAGTTCTTCTCAAAAGATCTAGCTTTAAGTCTAAAACCCGACTAAAAAATCTAATCAAAATCCGCATGGGGATTAGTTGCAGATATAGTAACCTTGTCTGAATTTTTTGTAACATCGTAAAAAACTTCAGGTGATGGAATGATCATTCGCTGATGATCAGTTTCCTGCAGGGATTATCAGCCCTTTTCATTATTATTATTTTTTTTTTTAAATCTCCCCATTATGACATGAATATCTCACCCCTAAATAATCACATTACGTTATGGGTGCTCGCCTCGAGCCCCACGCTATCTGCTCGCAAAGCACGCCATGCGAATTGATTATATTTTCAGAAACTTGCATTGAAGAGAAAAAAAAGCTTTCATTTTGAGCAAAAAAAAGCTTTCATTGTGAGCAAAAAAACGAGGTCAAAACTTTACGGAACAAATGTGAGAGGTGTAAAAATTGTCGATGGTCTATCAAAAATCGCTCATTGAGCCATATTCTGAACATGTTTATAAAAAATGAACATACGAAGTGTGCACATACGATTGCAAGAATCATCAGTTTGATAGTAGTTTTTTTTCTGTCTCGAGTATATAAGAAACAACCATCATGTATTTCTAAAAAAAACTCGTGTCTTCAGCGAAGTTTAGAAGGTTATGTTTTTGAAAAAGAGCAGAAAAAGTGTAAAAGGAACTAAAAACATTGGCAATAGCATTAGCATAAAGCATACCTGTATTAGGAGGGAATTTTTAGAAATTTTTATATATTGCGGTCGAGAACTAGCATTCCATACCCAATCCACTGATAGAGTATCAACAGATAGAACATAACATAAACAGAAGATTCGGTGGATTCGGTATGGTATGTGAGATCCCCACCATAATGTATGAAAATTTTCAAAAATTCCCTGCCTGTCCGTAGATATGCTTTCACTATTGGTTCTTTTACTAATGTTTTTGATTCCTTTACCAATCATACTGTTTTTTATGTAACATATGTTTTGTAGATCGTATACAGTCTGGTCAACTTTGCTAAACACATGTATGTTTTTAACATTCCTGTGTTTAGCATTCATGTGTATAAAGCAAATCTTTATGAACAGATGATGGTTATTTTTGATATCCTTCAAAAAGAAAAAAACTGCTATGAAATTGATGACACTGATCAACACAAAAGAACATCAAATCATTTCTGAAATAAAATTGAACCAAAACTGATTCATGTTGAAGAATAGAAACATTGGAAGCTATTTGATTTCTGCGTAAGCATGCGCATCGCAATATAATTGTAATCATCGGCATTGTTGTCTCTAACGACCTAATTTGCCCCGCGCAGTGTTTAACAATAATTGACGAATGCTAAGTGGCTTATGCGGAACATGAAGCTTGGATTGCTACCCGGCACATGTCGTACTTGGTCCAGCAAATCCCTGAGCGAAGTGGCTTAGCAATGCCACGTAAATTCGTCGGCACGGCGATAATAATAACAATAATAGCAATAATCCCGGGTAGCAAAACGCAAACGTTATGGGTGGCACGAGCATCGCGATGCGGTCGTGCGTTCAGATCCCAGGGGGTGAATGGGGGGGATGAAAAGGGTGCGGAAAAGGGATAGCTGTGAGGGAGAAGGAGGATAGTAGACTGAGAGCTCGGCAGTGTTGGTGATGGCAGAGAGAATGCGGGTTTGATCGTTCGCACAGAAAATTGTGTTTTCGAAATCAATTGATATCCAGAGCGAGTAATAATACACTCGCTAATGATAGCAAACCCAGTCATTCTAGTCATCTCTGTTTTCATTTCCAATCCACCCCCCTTTGCATCATACTACTAACCTGGGTGCCTTTCGCTTCATTGCCCAAAATTGGCCCCAGGGTCTACCGGGCGAATTCCGAGCGGGTTAATTTCAAACGGGCAAAGTGCGTTTGAACAATTTTAATTATCAGTGAGAACGAAAAACATGAGCGATGAGAAGTTTTGTCATTTATGGAGCTTCTTCAGCTATTGCGAAACTGGTTTTAGTTTGCAGGATAGAGAAGGCAGTTTTTATTATTTAGTTGGAAAAATTGTACTTAACAGTTTAGATATAGGTAGTCTATGTGAATATTGAAATTTCAAAACTGAGCGTTCGAAGAGATTTTTTTACATTTTTTTTTTTAACGAAAAGTCAATAGGTTTCGGCCCACGTAAATCTAAAAAAACACTTTTTGAAGGTGAAAAAATTCATTTTCAGAACCATAGAGATTTATGGGTCAATATGGGAAAATTTGAACTTTTCTCCGAGAATGAAATTCAAAATTTTGTAAAACATACGGTTTCAGACCTGGAACGACCTTCCAGGGGGGCTATTATGTAATTCACAGCAGATGTCAATTTTTTTGACAAAAAACTAAAGTGATATGCATTTGAAATTCACTTCACTTTTTTTTTTATTTACAGCGGATGTTAATTTTTTTGACAAAAACAGAAGTGAGGTGTATTTGAAATTCACGTGAAAGCCAAATAAAAGTGAAACGAAATTATTTTGGTAGAAAGTCATTCGTTTTTGTCAAAAATTCGTCTTTTGGATTGAAAATTTAACTGTTTTGTAGAAAATTTGCCTTTTTGGCTTAAAAATTAAATATTTTGGTCGAATTTTTGTGTCCTCGGACTCAGAAATTTCCTTTGCTAAAAACACAACACTTTTTTTGAAATTTTTTTTTTTTTGGTTGAAAAGCCTTCTTTTAATATTTCTGTTGTAGAAATCCTCTTTTTTGGATAAAAATTTTATTAATCTTTTGAGAATTCCTAAATTTTGTAAGAAAGTTAGTGCTTTTGATTTAAAATGTGTCTTTTTGAGCTGAAAATTCATCTATTTGGTCGAAAATTTAATTATTTTGTTCAAAATTTGTCGATTTCGGTTAAAAATTGATTTTTTCAAATTGAAAATGTAGGTATTCCTTTTATGGTAGAAATTATTTTTTTTTAAGTCGAAAATCCAAATGTTTTGTTGAAAATTCCCCGTTTTTCGTAAAAAGGATCAATCTTCTCTGTTGAAAAATGATATCTTTGGTTGGAAATTTAACTATTTATTGAAAAAAATGTTCTTTTTGTTAAACATCTATTAAAGAATTTTTTTTCAGTTGAAAATGATTTTCTTTGGTTGAAAATGTAACTATTTCGTCGAAGAATTAGTTTTTCGAACTCAACATTTATATAATCCTTTTTTATTAAAAATTTATCTTTCTTATTTAGAAATTCATATACTTTTTTGAAAATTCGTCTTTTTGGGTAGAAAATAATTCTTCTTTGTTCAAAATTCATCTTCTTGGTTGAAAATCAATTTTTCTCTGTTAAACATTAATTTTTTCAACTGAAAATTAAACTGCTACTTTTTTGTTTGAAATTTTATCTTTTTTAGGTGAAAATTTATCTCTTTGAGTAAAAATTTAAAAATTCTGTTGACAATTCGCTTTTTCGATAAAAAATTAATTTTTGAAAACTTAAAATTGAATATTTCAGTTGAAGATTCATTATTTTAGTTGGAAATGAAACTTTTTACGGAAATTTTATCTCATTGGTTAAAAATCTATATATTTTTGATTGGAAGTTAATTCCTTCCAAGTAAAATTTCCAGATTGATGTTTGTGTTGTTGATCAGGGTAATAAAAATATATTATATTATATATATCTAATATTATATTTTTGGTTAAGAACTTATCCTTTCCGGTTAATTGTTTTATTATTTGGTTGCAAATTGAATTATTTCGTCAAAAAATCATATTTTTGGGTTGAAATTCAACCATTTCCGAAAAAAGTTCCACTATTTGGTTAAAAATGAACTTTTTTTGTTGAGCATACATATTTGTGGGTTCAAAATTCAACTATGAAAATTTGTCTTTACTTTGAAAATTCGTTTTTTTTTTGGTATAAATTTCATCTTTTTTTTTTATTAAAAATGCAACTGTTTTATTTATTATTGATCTGTTTTAGTTGTGTATCGAGCGATTTTGTTCAAAATTGTATTTTTTGGTTTTCTGGTCTGGTCTGGTTTTTGGGTTTCTGGTCTTCTTTGCATTTCGTCGGTTTCTATCTTGAGTTTTGGAAGATACTTGACTTAAATTAATTTCCTACTACTTTACATGAAGAACAATTGAAATTAAAAATTCCAAATATAATCTAATTGTTTCAGGGTCGCGATTTGTTGAAATTCTACATATTTTGTTGAAAGTTCATCGTTTTCTAAAATATTTTCTGTTGGTCTCACTACGAAGTTTGTAAATCCTCCACAAGTCTATTATTTGGATGAACAAGAAAAAAATCTGCTTCATCCCGGATTTGAACCGGGAACACTATTGGCGTTCCGGGTTCAAATCCGGGCTGAGGCAGATTTTTTTTTTTCGTTTCTCCCAATATTAGACCACGCAATCGACACTATTGATTATTGTCACATCCACAGTTATTTAATACCTTGATCTACAAAATAGTATTATTTGATTAAACTTTGATCTGAAGTTGATGATCAGAATGATATTCAACAGTTCAATATCCTGGTGTTTCCTATGTATTTGATTCATTTCAGCGACTTATTTTTTTTGGTCCATTTTGAATATAATCGACTTCAGTATGAATAGGGTTGCAACTGTCAATGACTGCTAGAGTGTTTAGATGAGGAAGATAAAGAATGGTTGGAAGATTCAATTACAATAGGTGGCAGTCCGGTATGCGATTCTATTCTCTATCGCGGAGTCCATAGAACTGCCATTAAAGCCTGTCCTATCTGGCGCAGAAGTGTGTGTTACACATACAGAGTGATACGGACAATTGTACGTTTACACGCATGCTTGGCAGACACTATGACTATTCACTACACAGTCTTGTATGCTCGGACGGTGATAACAGTGAGTAATAATCGTGCGCATTACGTCAGCTTGGAGAGCATTCTCGGCTTGAATGTAACCTGCATAGATCACTCTCACGGCCTGCATTCTAAGGAGAAGCCAGGAAGACTGAGAGGAGGACCAACATTGTTGATGCTTGTATCTACCTAATTTAGGTCGCACTTGTGCACCCAGTGTCTCTACAGTCATCACCATCAATCACGCCACCTTGAATCTAAATTCGGGACGAATCCTTGACTCTGATGAGCAATTTCAGGCATTTGATGACTTTTTGAAGCTTTTCGTATGGGGTGATTGCTAGAGAGATTGATCAGCGACGAGTGTCCGAGCAGAGATACAAAATTTCATAAAGGGTATGGATCTTATGGATTATCTGTCTGCTTGCCTATTTTTGTGTGATTTAGGACAGGTGATGACTTTGTGAAGCTCTTCGCATGGGGTGATTGCTAGAGAGATTTATCAGCGACCTGTGTATGAGCGGTGTTGCGGAAAAGCCCTTGCATTTTTTTCGAGCTGGAAAAAACTAGAAAAGTTCTTGAATTTTACTCATGGTCTGGAATTGATAGACCCATAGAGAAAAAATTGTTTTTTAAAACTTTTTCTCTGTTGTTTAATTGAAGAAAATACAACACTTTTGTTGGAAATAAATTATTTTTGCTTGAAAAGCCTATTTTAATATTTCTGTTGCAGAAATCTTTTTTTTTTATAAAAATTTTACTATTCTATTGAAAATTCAAAATTTTCATAAGGAAGTTGTTGTTTGTGATTTAAAATTCGTCTCTTCGAGTTAAAAATGCATTTATTTCGTCGAAATTTTAATTATTTTGTTGAAAATTTGTCGATTTCAGTTAAATATTAATTTTTTTGCAAATGTGATTGTACCTTTTATGGATTGAAAAGTATTTTTTTTTTAGTTGAAAATTCAAATGTTTTGTTGAAAATTCGCCTTTTTTAAAAATTAATCTTCTCTGTTGAAAATTGATATCTTTGGTTGGAAATTTGACTATTTATTGAGATTTTTTTTCTTTTTCTTAAATATTTATCAAACAATTTATCTTTTTCAGTTGAAAATTAATTTCTTTAGTTGAAAATATAACTATTCCGTTCAATAATTAATTTTTCAATCTGAAAATTCATTTAATCCTTTTTTTATTCAAAAATTGATCTTTTTGATTTAGAAATTCATATTAACAAATTAACTTTTTTAACTGAAAATATAACTATTCCATTTTTTGTTAAAAATTCATTTTTTTAAATTGAAAATTCAACTACTTATGGAGAAGTTGAACCACTTAATTTAATTTTTGTTGTTTTTAAATATTTATCTCTTTGGTTGACAATTTAACTGTTTTGTTGAAAACTCGTTGTTTTTTATTTTAAATTAATTTTTAATCCAAAAACATAACTTTTAATTTCATGTTGAAAATTGATCTTTTTTAGTTGAAAATACGGCTGTATTGATAAAAAACTAATATTTCTGGTTAAATTTTTCTCTTTTGATTAAAACTTGCAACTGTTTGAAAAATAACTCTTTTGTTAAAAATTCGTTCTTTTTGTTATTAAGAATGAATTTTTCAAACTGAAAATATAACTGTTCCATTTTTTGTTCAAGCATGATATTTTTGATTACAAATTTTTTTTTTCTAGTTGAAAATTCATTTATTTTGTCGAAAATTCGTATTTTTGCAATAATTTAATCGATATATACTATTTCAACTATTCAACTATTTTATTTGAAAGATTTTATTGAATCACTTCTGTTAAAAAACCATTGTTTTTAGAAGAGTCATATTTTTAGTTGAAAATTTATCTCTTTGGTTGAAAGTTGAACTATTTTGTTGAAAATTAATTTTTTTGAATTGAAGATTCAATTTCTTGAAAATTATTTGTTTGACTGAAAATGTGACTTTTACATATTGTTAAGATTGATATTCTTGGTTGAACATTCTCCTCTTTTGGTAAAAATTTTCTTTCTCTAGTTAAAAATCTTGATTTGTTGCAAATTCGTCTTTTTGGTTTTGAAAACGTTTTTTTTTGTATAAATTTCATGTTTTTTGATTGAAATATAATCTATGACACTTTTTGTTGGAAATTGATATTTTTAGGTTGAAAATTTAACTATTATGTTGAAAATTTAATTATTATGTCGAAAATTCAAGTATTTTGTTAAAAAGCCATCTTTTATAGCAGAAAAAACTTTTTTTTTTGGTTCAAAATAAATTGGAAAATGTTAAATTTGTATCTAAAATACTGTTTTATTCCGTTCATAAAAAATTCTATGTTAGAAGTATTCCAAGATCGAAATGCTGGAAAAAATTATCCTCCGATTGCCGTGCAAAATTGCGCTTTTTCCCCTGTTTTGAGAGCATTTTGACCTGTGAAGTCTGATATTTTTTCTACCTTTCCTTGATTCATTACCGATTAAATCGACGTCTGCATTGAAATAATATCCACTAGAGAATAATCAATGAAAGATAAATAATCAGTAAATTATCTCTGTGAAATAATGATTCAATCGTGTTTTAAAATACGTTTTTTTCCAAGTGTCGGTGTCGCGGAATACGAAATGAAGGAGAATAGGTAATATTTATCGTTGGAGGTCGGGCAGGTTCCACTGGCGTGGCTCGTCAACCGATCGATCTGGAAACCATCGATCAATCGTGTCAGAAATAATCGATTGACGTGACAATTCGAATCGCGTCGCTTCGTGCTGGCGAACCAGAGCAAACATCCAAGTAACCAATCAATCAATTTCAACAGCTCGTCTTCATGCGATCACGTAATAACCCTGCTCAGTGCTCACGTGCCTCTAGATTATGTTGCTCAAACAAATATCAAAAACAGATTACCATATGGATCCGATTTTTATTTCTAGAATACTTTTATTCAATAAAGAGCG
>CAKNXH010001662.1:71870-116564 GCA_932178445.1 Andricus quercusramuli | reverse complement strand
ATATATATATTTATGACCAGCCTTAACATTGTTTAAAAATTTGTCTTTTATTGTTCTGCTTTTAATAACAAATAACTTTTAAATCATTAAACTTGATAATGTGATGATTTGAGTTGGATTATATTTTTTAAAGAGAAAACATTAAACTATAAAATTTCCGAAAAAACTATTACGATAAATAGTGATAAATTTCAAATTTTTGCCAAAAATTAAGAAAAAAAAACGATAAATTTATTATGTGTTCAACTTTAACCTTAAATAACTTTTGAAGAATTAAATTTATGAAAAAATCGTAAGAGACCTTTTTTGTAGACCGACGAATTCCCTACAAGAATGTGTTATGGTCTTAACAATCGTTAAGCCGTTCAAGAGTTACAAAACTCTAAATTAAAAAAAAAAATCACATGCTATTTAAATCGGAGATAGAAATTCGCGATGAGCGACCTCTAAATATCAATATTAAGACCTCTGCTTTTCACAGGCGTATTTTTACACATTTCCGGAAGTTTTTATGTGGGGGTTTCGAAAAAAAGTCGATTTTTTTAACCAGCCTAATATATATCGATATATACTAATATAAGACAAATTTTCAGATAAAATATGTTTCATCCGTAAAATATTTCAGTTGACTTATCAGCAACAAAATATTAATTTTCAACAAAAGGTTAATAATATACGAGCATATTTGAATTTTTAACCCCAAAATACGATTTTTTTCAATCTTATTGAATTTTTATTCTAAAGAAAGAAATGAAAACGAGCAAATCAGTTTCTTCTGATTAGCCGACAAAATCGATTGGCATTGTATAGGCATTGCATTGGCATTGTATATTGCATTACGAAACTCGATTTTGCGATCCCAGCTTAATCATCGCGACATGAAGTTATTGTATCATAAATAATCGTTGTGTTGCGAATCGTCAACGCCTTATCTAACATCATGGTTTATACTTACGCATCGCTGTTATGAAACGCAGATTGAAACTTTGTTCTATCTCTATGATAATCGATTAAATAGAAGTCAAGATATCATATAATTTCACCTTATCGGCTATTAATTATGTCGGCGTGTATACCCGTGTCAGGGAGGCAAACGAATTTTGATTTAATGATTATTTTGTAATATCCATAAACATTCAAATTTTAATTGAGTATGTGATTATAATAAATTCACTCTAGACATTCAAATATTCTTCCCCGCATAAATTATTAAATTCACAGGTCTGATGAATTAATCAATTTCCCTGAATCGTTTCTATCGTACTCGAAATCTGTGAAATATGTTACAGAAGGTAATAAATTTATTATTCTATACAGTATGAAGTAACTATTGAAACATAACATGGGGTCACAAATATATTAAAAATGGGAATGTTTTTTGGATTGAAATTTGGTGGTTTTAAATTTATTTATTTATAGCAAAAGAGAATACTCTTTTACCTTAAAAGATAAATTTTATAATCCAAAAAGAGGAATTTTGAATAGCACAGTTGATGTTTTGATGAAAAAAAAATTTTTCATCAAAAAACTTGAATTTTCAGCGAAAAAAAAGTATTTTGAACCTAATATTTAAATTTCCTGCCAAGTATTTGTATTTTTAATACAGTTGCACTTTCAAGCAAAAGAGAAAAATTTATAATGAAGATTTTATCAAAAATACTAAGTACTAAGTACTCTTAACCCAATAGTTAAATTTTCGAAAGAAAAAGATGAATTTTTGCGAAGAAAGCTGAATTTTTAACCCAAGAAATGGAATTTTCAAGAAAATAAACCATTTTTCCACAAAATAGTTGAATTTTTAACCAATATTTGAATTTTCAACTTATGCAGATGAATTCTCAACAAAAAATGTAATAGTTGATATTTCAACTAAAACCAATTTAAAAAAAAGGAACGAACTTTCAAAAAAATAATTAAATTTTCAAACAAATAGATAAGCCGTTAAAAAAATTTAAACAAACTAGTGATACTTTTATGCAAGCAGTCAAATTTTTAATTAAAAGAAGAGATTCATTTTCAACTTAAACGATGAATCTTCAACTAGAATAGTTAAATTTCAAGTTTGAAAAAATTATTTTTCAGCTAAAATAATGAAACCCAAATAAGAAAATATTCTTTTTAAAACGTCAAATGTTCAACAAAACAGTTAAATTTTCAACCAAATAGTTGAATTGTAAAGAAAAAAATTGAATATTTCAAGAAACATGTGACTTTTCAATAAGAAAGTTAATTTTCGAACAAAAATTTAAATTTCCAAATGAATAGTTCAATTCGTTAGTAAATACTTGAATTTTCAACCAAAAATAATTGAATTTTTTACTAAAAATATGAATTTTCAATAAAAAATTTAATTTTCAATCAAATAAATGAACTTTTAAGCTAAAAAATGAATTTCCTACAAAACAGTTGAATTGTCTACGCGAAAATATGAGTTTTCAACAAAAAGGTTGATTCGCAACAAAATAGTTGAATTTGCAAAACAGAAAAATGAATTTTCTTACAAGAAAGTTGAACTTCTAACCCAAAGAATTGAATTCGTGAGAAAATAATGGAATTTTGAACAAAATAGTTGAATTCTTAACCAATATTTGAATTTTCAACCTATAAAGTTGAATTCTCAACAAAAAATAAAATAGTTGATATTTCAACAAAAACAAATTTTCAACAAAAATGAACGAACTTTCAAAAAAATAGTTAAGCTTTCTACCAAAGAAATTCATTTTCAACTTAAACGATGAATCCTTAACTAGAATAGTTAAATTTTAAGTTAAAACAAAAAGAATTTTGAGGTAGAATAGTAAAACCTCAACAAGAAATTTTTTTTATGTCAAATGTTTGACAAAGCAGTTTAATTTTCAACCAAATAATTGAATTTTGAACAAAAAAATTGAATTTTTCTGGAAACATATGACTTTTAAATAAAGTAGTTAATTTTTGAACAAAAATTTCTAGTTTCAAGTGAATAGTTTAATTTTTAAGTAAATACTTGAATTTTCAACTAAAATAATTGAATTTTTGACTAAAAATATGAATTTTTGATCAAAAATTTAATTTTCAACCATATTAATTAATTTTCGAACTAAAAAAATGAATTTCCTACAAAACAGTTGAATTGTCTACGCGAAAATATGAATTTTCAACAAAAAGGTTAATTTACAACCAAATAGTTGAATTTTCAAATAAAATTATGAATCTTCTACCGAAAAAATGACTTTTCAACAAAAAAGTTAATTTTCCAACAAAAGGTTCAATTATTAAATAAATACTTGAACAATTTTTCATTTTCCCTTACCATTAACATTTAATGTCCAGAATCTTAATTTTGTAATTTTTTAAACATAGAATCTTTCATAAACGGAATAAAAAAATTTCAGATTAAAATTGAGATTTTTTTCATTTTCTATCCCTGATTGGATGCAAAAGACGCTTCGACCATTGGTTGCAATAACCAATCGTCCTTGTTCCATCGATAATATTAATTGTAATAAAAATAATAATGCCAATCAATATTTCGAAGATGTTATTACTATTTAAAGATTTTAATTTCCGAGTTTTTTAATTTTTAATTAATACAAATTTCGATCTTAACACGTTAAAATGTCCAGACAAATAATTTTTGAGGAACAAGAAAAAATCTTTCTTGGCCCGGATTTGAACCCATCCAGGTAATTGGTAAACGCTTTACTCATGGATAGTGACGATCCCGGTTCAAATCCGGACTAAGGCACATTTTTTCTTGTTCTTCAAAAATAATTTGTACGAAGTAATCGTTTTAACATTAAAATTTTTATTAATTAATAACAATGTTGAAAGAGCGGCGTAATCGCCACGCCAGTCAGTAATCTGCAATTGACGAACGGCACATTTCTCATTAATATAAACGTCGTCGTATATTATTTGTCACCCATTCTTATGCGGTTCTGTTCCTGGCACCGATTTACGATTCAGTCAATTTAATGCCCAGAATTCATTAATAACGTGACTGAGCGAGCGATTTCAGGATGCTATGAGGTATAAGCAATCTTCTGGCATTTAAAATGAGGTCAAACTGCGATAATAACTAGATTAAACTTCTTAAGGAAAAGTCAGGTTATTTGTTACTTTTATGGTAACTTTGCTACTATTTTAAAAATTAACTTGCGAAGTAGTATAGCTACGGGTTACGGTTACCACTTCACTTACCGAGCGAGCAAGGTTCTGTTCCATGGTAAGTTACCGACAGAGGGTATTACCGACGGTCGGGAAGTGAAGTGGTAGCCCCATAGCTGTACTACTTTTTAAAGTAACTTAGTTGCTTTTTTATTCAACTATTATGGTAAAAAGTTCAACTATTTGGTTGGAAAGTAACTTTTTTATTGAAAATTAATATTTTCGGTTTGAATATTCAATTATTCAGTGGTTTGTTTGATGATTCAGCTATTCGTCTACTTTGGTTGAAAAATGTCTGCGAAATGAGAAAAACAGGAGAAGAGAAATTTTTTTTTTAAAGTTAGTAAAGACAGAAACAGGATAAAGAATGCGAAGTCTAAATTAATGTAATTAGTATTGTGATTAGGAAGTGATTAGTGAAGAAATACTGGCTGACAAACTTTCTCTGACATTCAAAGAAAGTCGATAAAATAAGTCTATCTCATTAAATTATTAAAGAGGCAGGCATAAACCGTTAATGTGTCTACCTGGATGACATTAAGAAGTATGTGTGTGTGATCTAAAGACTCATCTGAAGATGGATTTTGCAATAGTTGGCGGTAAAATGTCGCCATATGTAGGTGCGATAGCGTCCCTGGAGAAAGTGTCACCTATACTCCTTCATGGTAAAGAAGTCGTGATTCATCGCTCTACACGCGACCTGATACCGTTACACGCGTGTAAGTACTAGACACGTGTACGCTGGAGCATTAACGTTCTACGTGTTGACTCCTTGCCTTATGGCGACGTAACCTGGGCCAACGATCCTTGTATACTGCTAATGCTTTATCTACTATCTCCCACCGGTTTTCTTATCTTCCGTATCATCTGTTTTCGAACTAATGTCTATTTTTACTTTATAACTGCATGTGTCATTCCACAAGGAAACGACTTTGTCGATCGTAGTTTAGAAGATATTTGCGTTTTGGTGAGCAAAGGTGAATAGAATTTGCGGTTTTGATGAAACATCATGCTCTATCTGGTGAAATTGTCCTTGTGTCCCAGGAGTGGGTTTTTGAAATTTCAAATTCTAATGCTGGAGCTTTAATTTTCTATGTGTTGTCACCTTGTCTCATCATCTGGGCCGATGATCCTTGTATACTGCTAATGCTTCATCTACTCTTCTACTTCATCTAATACCTTTCACCGGTTTTCTTATCTTCCGTATCATCTATTTTCGAATTATCGTCTGTTTTTACTTGATGATGTGCATGTGGACATGTCCGAATGACAAGGTTCCATCTTGGAGAAACCAAACGAAAAGGTGCTAACTCGTGGAGGCTTAATGAAAAGGTTGAGTTGTGAGCGCTGATGTTCCCAATACACTTTATATCCTATAGTGAAGCTTTGAGAGTTCGCCAAGCGAGTTAGCACCTTTTATTTCTGTCTTCACGAGTTAGCACCTTTTCATTTGGTCACCGAGAAGGAACCTTGTCATTTGGACGCGTTAGTATGTGTTTCTAAGGTTTAGTTTAGTTTTTTAGTTTAGTTTTAGTTTCCTAAGGTACCACTTTGTCGATCATAGTTTAAGATATATTTGCGTTTTTCTGAACACAGGATAAAGCGTTGTATTTGGGGTTTTGATAAAAAATCACACATCAATGTATGCTATATCTAGTGACATTGTGACCCAGAAGTGACCGGAAGCAGTTAATTTTTTTGTTCTACGCTGGAGTTTTAGCGTTCTTTGTTTTGACCCCTTGATAGTGGCGATATAACCTTGACTAATCCTTGTCTACTAAGCTGATGTGAATTGATGTTAAATAAGTAAGAATTTAATTAGAAGATGTTTGATTTTGTTGGTATGGTACATCAGATTGAAAGAAGATACAACAATGGAAATGGATCAGTATACCAACAAGATCCAACATCTCCAAATCAAATTCTCACCTGGTCAACATCAACTAACATCAGCTAATCATACAAAACGGTTGGAAAAAATAAAACAATGGAATGGTCGAGTATACGAACTAAATCCAACGTCTTCTTATCAAATTCCTACCTGGTCAACGTCAATCAACATCAGCTAATTGTACAACACCGTTAGAAGAAGATACAACAATGGATGGACCAGTTTACCAACAAAATCCAACATCTAATTAGATCCTTGTTTACTGCTAATGCTTTGTTTACTATCTTTCACCAGTTTTCTTATCTTTCGTATCATCTGTTTTCTCCGTAATCTCTATTTTCACTTGATGATATGCATATGTGTCATTCCATAAGAAAAGCTTCCACTTTGTCGCTCGAAGTTTAGGATATATTTGCTTTTTTGTGAACAAAGGTCTAAAGTATCAAATTTGGGTTTTTGATGGAAAGTCACACTTCAATCTATAGTCTTATCTGGTGATATTATTCTTGTGTCCTGGAAGATGTGTGTTTAAAATTAATTTTAACATACTTCATAGCCCAAAATGCTATCTCTCAAAGTTAAATTTTCAACAAACAAGAAAATTAATTTTAGAATAAATAGTTGCATTCACAACTTCCAATCAATACAGCCGAATTTTCAACAAATGATTTGAATTTTCAACCAAGAAAGATGAATTTTCAAACTGAAAGGGCGAATTTTCTATCAACAAAGACTTCGTCTTAGCAGTTGAATTTTCGAACGCGGAAGATGACTTTCTGAAAAAAATCATAAATTCACAAAAAAGTAATCAAATTTTCAACAAAATAGGTGAATTTTTAAACAAAGAAGATGTTTTTGTAAAAAAATTATTAAATTGTCAAGTAAATGATTAAATTTTCAACAAACTTTTTGAATTTTCAATGCGATAGTTTAATTTTCATTCCAAAAGACGAATCTTTTATGGAAAAAAGATAAATTTTCAACAAAATATTTGAATTTTTAGACAAATAGTTGAATTTTCAACCCAGAAAGTTAATTTTCAAACTAAAAGGGTGAATTTTCAATCGACAAAGACAACATTCCGTAAATAAAGTTGAGTTTTCGAACAAGGAAGATGACTTTCTAACAAAATTATTATATTCTTAAGAAGAAAATCAAATTTTCAACAAAGTAGTTGGATTTTGAATGAGATATTTGAATTTTGTAACCAAGAAAGATGAATTTCCAATGCAAAAAAAGGAACTTATTTTCATACAAAGACAAATTTTCTTCCAAACTGTTGCAATTTTCAACACAGATGATGACTTTCTAAAAAATTGAGAATTTTTAAGAAATTAATTAAACTTTCAACAAAATGGTTGAACTTTTGATCAAATAGTTGAATTTTTAATCAAGAAAGATGAATTCTCGATCCAAAAGGCGAATTTTCTATCAGGAAAGACAAAAATTTTCATCAAAGCAGTTGAATTTTCAAACAATGAATATTATTTAAGTGAATAATTAAAATTTTAGGAAGACAATCAAATTTACAACAAACTAGTTGAATTTCTGATCAAGTAATTGACTTTCCAACTAAGCAAGATGAATTTTTGGTCTAAAAAGTGAATTTTCTATCAAAAAAGACCAATTTTCATAAAAACAGTTAAATTTCCCTGCAAAGAAGATGACTTGCCAAGAACATTATTTAATTTTCGAGAAAATATTGAGATTTTTAACGAAATAGTTCAATTTTTAATCATATATTTGACTCATGAACCAAGAGAGATGAATTTTCATTCAAAAGGCAAATTTGCTATCCAAAAGGACGAATGTCCAACAAAATAGAAAATTTTCCATAAAAAAATATAACTGACTAACAAAATAGTTGGATTTTCAACTAAAATAAAATTGAATTCAACCAAAAAGTCAAAAACCAAAAAATGGTGACTTTTAACCCAAGAAGATGCACTTTCTAACAAAATAGATGAATTTTTAACCCTAAAAGATGAACTTTGAACTAAAAAGAATTACTTTTTAAGAAAATTGTTGAATTCCCAACAACAAAAAATTAATAAAATTAACTTCAACTTCAGTAGCCTGGGATTTCCTGACTTTCCCTGACTTTCTGGAATTCCCTGACCTGCAGCAACCTTGGAAGTAACTTAAACCGGGGCTAAGAGGGACACACGAAATTTTGAAATTCCCAAATTATGTTGCATATTCTGGGTGAAAAAACAGGTGGAGATCCTATAGGGTAAAATGGGACACACAAAATATTTACATTTCCAGAATTGCTATTGCTTTCTTTGAATAAGGAGTGGGTGTCCCCTTTACCCCGTATGTCTTGCTCAGGTCTGCCTTACGGTATGCTATAGCTATACAATTGCAGATAATGCTTAATGCTATATAATAAAATTATGATGAAAGAGAGGCTTGCAATTGTTTCAGAATGGTCAATGACCTGTAGCAATCCCAAAGGTAAAACGTGGTTAAGCGGGACACACGAAATCTTGAATTTCGAAAATTTTGTTGAACATTCCCAACATAAAAAAATGGGCCAAGTCCCTGTAGGGTAAAGTGGGACACTCGAAATATTTGCATTTCACGACTTGCTATTGCTTTTTTGAAGTGGGTGTCCCTCTTTACCCCACATGTTCCGCTTAGGTCTGGCTTACGGTATACTATATCGATACAGTTCCAAATAATGCTATACAATGAAAGTATGAAGAAAAAGAGGCTTGCAATTGTTCTCCCGAATTTTCATTGAACATTCTTAATATAAAAAATGGGTCAAGTCCCTGTAGGGTAATGTGGGTCACTCGAAATATTTGCATTTCATGACTTGCTATCGGTTTTTTAAGATAAAAAGTGGGTGTCCCTCTTTACCCCACATGTCCCGCTTAGGTCTGTCTGCCTTACAGTATGCTATAGCTATACAGTTGCTAAATATACAGTAAAATACAGTAGCGCAACAGTAAAAGTGTTGAGAAAAAAATGCTTGAAATTGTTTTGGAAAGGTGAATGGTTGAAAATAGTGAGTTTATGAATGACTGAACTATAATAGGTATATATATATATTGAGGAGCTGGAAGAGGTTAGGATTCGAGTGTGTGAGGTAGGTCCGGGAGGAGAGCGGATATACCAGTGCGTATAGCATCGTGAGAGGCGGCAGAAGCTTCTGCTCCATTCATATACGCTAGCCCGATACGAGCACGTGTTACGTAAACATTAGCGTACACATTGAAGAGAGAAATATTTTTGCATATATGCCGATTAGCACTGTGAGAAAGTGGGGAAAATTGAATGTTCAAAATTTCGAAAATTTAATTTCCGATGCCCTGTGAGCGTGACCCACTATCCCCTTTTCTTATAAAGAGAGGGTAATTGGCACAATGGCTGGCCCTCCTCCAATGATTTTCCATCTCATTGAAAATTCTTTTTTTTTTTACATGAAATTTCAACTATACGAATGGAAATTAATCTTTTTGATTGAAAAATTCATGTTTTTAGTTGAAAATTAAATTATTTAGTTGAAAGTTAATCTATGTTGTAAACATTTCAACAGTTTTGTGGAAAGATCAGTTTTTTTTGTTGAAAACTCACCTGTTTGCCTGAAAATTAGTATTTTGAAGTTGAAAATTTAACTTCTTTGGTAGAATATTCAACTTTTTGTTTGAAAATTAACTTTTTTTTTAAAGATTCATGTAGCTGGCTGAAAATTTAACTATTTGGTTGATTTATTTTTTTTAATTGAAAATTCATCTTCTTGGTTGAAAAATTCATGTTTTTAGTTGAAAATTCATTTATTTAGTTGGAAGTTAATCTATGTTGTAAAAATTTTAACAGTTTTGTGGAAAGATCAGTTTTTTGGTTGGGAAAACTCACCTGTTTTCTTGAAAATTCGTATTTTTGAGTTAAAAATTCAACTTCTTTGGTAGAATATTTAAGTTTTTGGTTATCAACTTTTTTTAAAGATTCAGGTACCTGGTTGAAACTTCAACTATTTGGTTGGAAATCAATTTTTTTTTAAATTGAAAATTCATCTTCTTGGTTGCAATTTCATATATATTTTTTTAATTCGTCTTTCCAGTCAGAAAATTATTTTTCTTAGTTGAAAATTCATGTTTTCAGTTAAAAATGCAATTGCTTGTTTGAAAATCAATATATTTTGTTAAAAATTCAAAAATATTGAAAATTCGTGTTTTTTAATTAAAAAGTCAACTGCATTGATAGAAAATTCAACTTTTTGGTTGAGAAATATTTTTTATTTTATTTTAAAGATTCATGTAACTGGTTGAAACTTCATTGATTTAGCTAAAAATTCATATTTTTTAATTGAAAATTCATCTTCATGATTCAAAATTCATATTTTCATTTAAAAATCATTTATTTGTTTTAAAAATCAGTATATTTTGTAAAAAATTGAACATTATTGTGAAAAAATAATTTTTTTTATTGAAAATTTACTTGTTTTGTTGAAAATTCGCCTTTTTTATATAAAAATTCAACTTTTTGGTTTAAAATTAACTTTTTCTGTTAAAGGTTTATGTATTTGCTTGAAAATTTGTCTCTTGTGGTAGAATATTTATCCTCTTGGGGAATCATTCATCCTTTTGCTGAAAAAATCATTATTTTAGTGGAAATTTTAACTATTAGATTGAAAATTATAAATTCCTTTAAAAATTCGTGTAAAAAATCTTGTAAAAATTCCTGTAAAAAATCTTGTGAAGAATTAATCTTCTTTGTAAAAAAACTTATTTCCTCGGTTACCATTTTTGTTTTCTGTTAGAAATTTAATCTTCTCGGTTAAAAATTAATTTTTTACCAAAAATTTAACTATTTTATTTGAAATTGAAAATTGTTCAGTTCAGATGAAAATTCAACTATTTTGTATAAAATTGATCTTTTTTGTGAACAATCTTATTGGTTGAATCTTCATATTTTTGATTAAAAATTAATTTCTTTGGTTGGAAATTCAATTATGTTGTTGAAAATTCCTGTTTTTTTGTTTCTTGAAAATTAATTTCTATAACTTTTTAACCATTCTATTTTTCGTTGAAAATTTATCTTTTCGGTTGAAAATTCATGTATTTTGTTGAAAATTGGTATTTTCTGGTAGAAAATTCATCTTTTGGTTTAAAAATTCAACTTATTGATTAAAAATTCATTTTTTGGTTGAATATTTATGATTTTAGTTTAAAATTCATTTCCTTTGGTTGAAAGTTCAACGTATTTGTCAAAAAATCGTTTTTATTTAAAAATTCAATCATTTGGTAGAAAATTCACATTCTGGGGTTGAAATTTATCTTTTTGGCTCGAAAATTCCTATATTTTGTTCAAAATTTGTCTTTTATGGCAGAATAACAATCCTTTTGGGGACTAATTTATCCTTTTGGTGAAATTAAAATTTTTTTAAAATGAAAATTGAACTATAAGATGGAAAATTTCTCTGAAAATTCAAATATTTAATTCAAAATTCATGTATTTTGTAAGTAATCAATCTGTTTTGTAGGAAATTAATCTACTTGGTTGCAATTCTTTTCCTGAAAATTCATTTCTTTGGTTAAAGGTTAGTCTTTTTTATTGAAAATTAATATTTTAGCTAAATATTCAAATACCCTATTTTTTGTCCGTTTATCATTTTTGATAGAAATTCAATCTTTTTGGTTAAAAATTTATCTGTTGAGAATTTGGTTGAAAATTCAACTACTTCCTTCACTATTCATTTTATTAGATTTACAATTAACTTTTTCACTGAAAATTCAACTCTTCTATTTTAAGTTGAAGATTTGTCTATTTTAGGTGAAAATTCAACCATTTTGTCTCAAAGTCATCTTTTTGGTTAAAAATTCATTTCATTAGTTAAATATGCAATTGTTCTGTCAAAAATTTATATTTTTGTTTGTTGAAAGTTCATTCTCCCAACATTTTAATTATACTATTTTTGGCTGTAAATATATATTTTTCTTTAGTGGAAAATTCATATTGCCCGATTTAAAGATTTAATATTTTGTATCAAAATTCTTTTTTCTGGAGTGAAAAATATTTCTTCGTGGAAAATTCAACTCTTTTATTGAAAATTCCTGGGTTAAATTTTCAAATTTGGTCTGCCGTGATTGAGGATTCAACTAATTTGTTGGAAATTTGTATCTCTTGTTCAATTCGACTGCTTCCTGTTAAAAAATCAAATATTTTTTGTTGGAGGTATCAGATAAGATACAATCAATAAATTTTTTTTTTTTTATCAAACATTCATTACACTGGTTGAAAATCAACTATTTTCTTAAAAATCAATTGTTTTAACTAAAAATTTTAGGCATTCATTTTTGATTCAGAATAATGGGACCAATCTAAATTGGAATCGTGCAGCAACCCTCTACTTTTTAACCAGATTGTACTTCAGTATTATGAGAGTCGGAAATCTGACTTTTCCTTTTGGATATCGAACCCAAATTGGGAGCAGAGTTTGACGTCTTTTTTCACTCTTATAAGCGTGGGCACTCAGTCAACCAGTTTAGCGTCGAAAAAAGTATCTAAGAGGCTCAGGTGCAAGTATCTGCTGCGTCCGGCTCGAAAGATCGAGTTGCTCAATGTCTTCTCAAATACCCCAGGAAACTTGAAACGCCTAAACCGCCAACTTTTCCGCCCCTATTACTCGCTTACTCTCCATTCTTTGTTTTTCAATTCCACTTGCAGGTTCTTTACATATCAACTGCAGACCCGTTTAATATATGTTTCAGTTTTCTTGAAGCTGTTCAAGAATTACCTTCGTCGAGATTAATCACCTGATATCTAGACTCAAGCATTGAATCACTATTTTCAGATTCTTATTTCTAAATTGTAATTAAATTTGAAGAGCTGGATATTAATTTTGCAGATGACACGATTCAGAATCGTTGAGTTTGAATTATGGGAACCTGCATCTGAAGTCTTTAATCCCGGATAGTTATTTCAACTAAAATATTTGTAAGTGACGAAATAAGTAGAAAACATTTGTTTTATCTACTTATTTCTCAGTTAACCTATGAAGTCCAAAATGGTTTGAGTAGTCAACCTCAGAAACTGCAGTTAGATTAACGATTTAGTTAATGTTAAATTGTCAACTTATAAGTTGACAATTGACTAGCATTTTTTCCAGTCTAGACGTGACGTTGAAAAGGCTGGATCCTATTCAGCGAATCTCAAATGAGTAATGTCCTCTTTTTAGCTGATACACTGACAATGATGTGGGTATCATTATATAGCAGATACCGGAAAAGAAGCAATTAAACATGAACGAGTCTAACCTCCCAGATGCGGAAACGAAGGCCACGGGAGTTTGGAAAGCGCAAAGTCACGAACTCACGTAGAAACCGAAACTGGCCAGTAGATTAGTCGGATGAGGAGGCAAAAGAATTCGCCGTGGTTGAGAAGAAAGGTGAAAGGCGGTGGTTCGGGCAACGAGTGGATAGCCAAAGGCAACTAGTGCGATAATGGCGATGCAGCAACAATGACGCGAGGATCAGAAAACCTTCAGGTTGGCTTCAGGAAGGAATAAGTTGCCGTGAGGCAGGGGGAAAAGAGCTGGCAGGTCACTACTTCTAGAGGAGAGGAAAGAGCGAAAAAGTTGATTGATGGAACGTCAGTTATGGCGCTGCCATCAATCACCGAACTCTGCCACCAAGGTGCAGCAAACATGCGTACATGAGTGCGCGCACAAACACTGACAAGTTCGGTATTTATTATTCCCGGGCAGGGTGGCACTCCTCTTCAGGGTCCTCAGGTTCTGCATCGCTTGGCCCTAGATCGGCTCAAGCCAAAGGATCTCGATGACGCAGCACTGGCTAGGTAGTACTTCGCATCCTGCCTACCAAAGTAGTATATATCATACATCCATCACACAAAGGCGCAATGGTTGATGGCCAACTATTGCCCCTATATACGACGGTATAATGCCAGTCCGCGAACCCTACTAACTCGCTTGCTGCGTCACGAAACAAATGTCCGTTTGGCCAATCATCATACTCTAAAAGTCTAAACTGGAGGATGCCGATGACGACGATAGGATGACTCTTCCGAACTGTCAATCTTGTAGCAAAGGAAAGGAAGCGAATCTTTAACGACTGCGATAAACCCGCAGTCCCTCACACAACTTGGTTAACCGATATATCTGGGAATATTTCGTTTTGGGTTTGTCGTCAAGGGGTTCCTGCGTTTTCTTGAAGAGGATGTAGTCTAGCGTAGTCTGATAAGCCAGATTTCATAGGCATCAAATTTTGCCTTACATTTATGGTTGCAGCTATAAGAATCAGCTTTTATGACGGTTAGGATGACCCTTTTCGCCAGGGCAGGTATAGACATTGAACACCTTTTTTCTGGTTCAAGACATAAAATAAAGTCTGGCTGTCTCATAAACTCAACTTTCTAAAACGTCTTCCACAAATCTTGAAAATGTCACGTTTTCTCGTCATCAATAACAAAACCTAAGACGAAATATTTACACTGGGCTTGCAAAAATTACTTCGAAAATATCACGCTGATGTGTAGGAAAATGTTATATATCTTCACTTAGAAGGGTGGGGGGGGATGAAAAACAATTTATTATTTATTTATTATATTATTATAATTATTTGTTTAATTTTTTTTTCAAATAATATTTTATATTACATACGTCCAATAAGTATAGAGTCGAGGAGTTAATCTTTCATGAAATCTCCATGGATATCGTACCTTATCTTTTGAAATCCCTTCAAAACAATTGAGCTCCCTGGAAATTCCATGAAACTCTTCGAAAATTATGGAAATCATTTAAAATTCTTTAAAATTACGTGAAATTCTTTAAAATATTTAAAATCCCTTTGAAAATCGTTCAAATTTTCAAAATCCATGGGAATTTTTCGAATATTTTCAAATTTAAAAAAATGTTCCGAAACCCACTAAAATCCCTCGAAATTCCTTAAAATTCCAATGAAATATTTGGAAATCCTTAGAAATTTCGTTAAATCTTTTGAAATCTCACAAAGTTTTCTAAAATCCTTAGATATACTTTGGAATCTTCAAAAACTCTTAAAATCCTTTGAAATCTCGTGAAGTTATCAAAACCCCATTATAGTCTTTAAATCTCCTAAGGTCTTTCGAAATCTCTTGAAATCTCGTAAAATCTTTTTCAATCTTTTTCAATCTTTTGAAGTCCCTTAAAATCTTCAAAATCCAATCCATTGAAATCTAATCCGTTGAAATCCAATCCTTTGAAATCTTCTGAAATCCCTTCAATTCTTTGAAATCTGACTAGAATCCCCTAAAATCCTTTAAAATTCGTGAAAATACTTCGAATCTCTTGAAATATTATCAAATTCAATAGAATCTTTTGAAAGACATTATAAAATTCTTCGGAAACCCTGAAAATCCTTTAAACTATTTGGAAATCCGCAGAAATCTCGTTGAATTTTTTGAAATCTCACGAAGTTCTTCAAAATCCTTACATATACTTCAGAAAATTCGAAATCTTTTAAAATCTTTTGAAACCCTGTGAAGTTATCGAAACCCCATAAAATGTCATAAAATCTCCTGAAGTCTTTTGAAATCTTTCAAAATTCTGTAAAATCTTTTCAAATCTTTTAAAATCAAAATCTCCTGAAATCTTATAAATTCAATACGTTAAAATATCTCAACATCCTTTAAAATCTTCTGAAATCCCTTCAATTCTTTGAAATCTCACTGAAATCCCTTGACATTCCTTAAAATTCGTGAAAATACTTCATATCTCTTGAAGTCTCTTGAAATCTCTTGAAATCTCTTGAAATATTTTCAAATTCAATAAAATCTTTTGAAAGACGCTAAAATTCCTCGAAAACCCTGAAAATCCTTGGAAGTGCCTCAAAATTCCAATGAAATATTTGGAAATCCTTAGACATTTTGTTGAATCTTTTGAAATCTCACAAAGTTTTCTGAAATCTTCAGATATACTTTGGAACCTTCAAAAACTCTTAAAATCCTTTGAAATCCCTTGAAGTTTTCAAAACCCCATTATAGTCTTAAAATCTCCTAAAGTCTTTCGAAATCTTTTGACATCTCGTAAAATCTTTTTAAATCTTTTGAAATCCCTTGAAATCTTCAAAATCCAATTCGTTGAAATCTAATCCGTTGAAATCCAATCCTTTGAAATCTTCTGAAATCCCTTCAGTTCTTTGAAATCTTACTAAAATCCCCTAAAATCCTTTAAAATTCGTGAAAATACTTTGAATCTCTTGAAATCTCTTCAAATATTTTCCAATTCAATAACATCTTTTAAAGGCCACTAAAATTTCTCAAAATCCCTGAAAATCCTTTCAAATATTTGGAAATACTGAGAAATCTTGTTAAATCTTTTCAAATCTTACAAAGTTCTTTAAAATCCTTACATATACTTCGGAACATTCGAAATCTTTGAAAATCCTTTGAAACCCTGTGAAGTTATCGAAACCCCATAATATGTCTTAAAATCTCCTAAAATCTATTGAAATCTTTCAAATTGCTGTAAAATCTTTTGAAATCTTTTGAAATCCCTCAAAATCTCATAAAATTTTCTAAATTTAATCCGTTGAAATCCCTCAAAATCCTTTAAAATCTTCTAAAATTGCTTCAATTCTTTGAAATCTCACTAAAATCCCTTGACATTCCTTAAAATTCGTGAAAATACTTCATATCTCTTGAAATCTCTTGAAATCTCTTGAAATATTTTCAAATTCAATAAAATCTTTTGAAAGACGCTGAAATTCCTCGAAAACCCTGAAAATCCTTGGAAATATTTGAAAATAGTCTGAAATCTCGGTATTATTTTGAAATCTCACAAAGTTCTTTAAAATCTTTAGATATACTTTGGAAGCTTCGAAATCTCTTAAAATCCTTTAAAACCCCGTAGTCATCGAAACCCCATAAAATGTCTAAAAATCTCCTAAATTTTTTCGAAATCTTTTGAAATACCGTAAAATCTTCTGAAATCTTTTGAAATCTTTCGAAATCTCTTGAAATCTCCTAAAATCAATCCATAAAAATCCCTTAAAATCCTTCAAAATCTTCTGAAATCCCTTCAATTCTTTGAAATCTCATTAAATTTCCTGGCTTTAAAATTCGTGAAAATACTTCGAATCTTTTAAAATCTCTTGAAATATTTTCAAATTCAATAAAATCTCTTGAAAGACACTGAAATGCCTGTAAATTCCTGAAAATCCTTCAATATATTTGAAAATCCTCAGAAATCTCATTAAATGTTTGGAAATCTCAAAAAGTTTTCTAAAATTAATGTTAAATGTCTTAAAATCTCTTAGAGTCTTTCGAAATATTTTTAAATCTTGTAGAATCTTTCAAAATTTCTTGAAATCTTTTGAAATCCCTTTGAATTCCTCAAAATCTTCGAAATCAAATCCGTTAAAATCCCTTAAAATTCTCTGAAATCCCGTGACTTTTATTTGAAATATTTTGGAATCTCTCAACATCTCCCAAAATCTGTTGAAATCTCCTCAAATCTTTCATATTTTTTCATTAATATTCCTCAAAATCGACAAAATTTTCTCGAAATCCCTCGGTATCTCTTGAAATCCCGTAAAATCGTTTCAAATCTGATGAAACCCCTTTCTTAAGATTCTCTCTAAAATTGTACTAGGTAATTTCTCTCAAGTCTTCAGATCTATAAAGACTTTTGTGATTCAAAAATCTTGTTAACATCCGTAACAATTTTGCAATTCTTTGAGTCCTTTGAAAACCCTCAAAATCCCTCAAAATCTGTTGAAATATTGTTTAAAGTGAAATCCTCACAACAGGGGTGTAGGCGGTCCTAAATTTCAATAATCATCCATACGTGATTGATGGACGTTCCCTTATGACAGGTTGGGAAAATCCCTGAACTGTATTATCCTGCTACAAAATGCGCATCAAAGCAGAATTTTCATAATGAAATAACTTCCGCCATAAAAACATTTGGGTCACTAATATTCCGAAACTAATAGAAATCTATTTTTTGTGTTCTAGGTGAGTTCAACTACCATATACTTTCATGAAACATCTTTGTAAGTACATACTCTATCATACTAAAAGAAAGTTTCAGTGATCTTAATAGTATGTTTTGATCACTAAAGTTTGTATCCTGTTACTAACTTAAAACTCGAGAGATAAAAAGCCAAGCCGCCAGATCAAACTTGAATCTCCAGATCAAACCTGAATCTCAAGATCAAACCTCAATCTCCAGATCAAACCTCAATCTCCAGATCAAACCTCAATCTCCAGGTTAAATCACCCCTTGAATCTAAACCAGCTCACAAGTGGTTCTAATCGAAATTCTAAACTCTAAACTCTAAACCCTTGGAGCCAGATAGCATTCTACAAATCTAAAGACCCACTGAAGTCTCTTCTTGTAGGATGTTTGTGGTGGTGGTTGGTATGAAGGGAACGGGGCCACCCTTGGGAAAGTCGAGTAATTCGTCCCCTTTGGCGTATGGTGAGTGGCCAGGACGGATCAATCGGAAGGCGGGTATAAGTTTCCGCCGTTGTGGTCCAGCATAGCTGTCGTGGTCAGTTTCGGATTGCGGCGATGTCAGTGACAGCTGCTCTAGAGTCTAGAGGGTAGCGGGCCGCGTATTGAACTCACGGCCAGTCACGCTCCTTTATACCTACTTACCTCACTCCTAACCCTCTCTTACTCCCTCTGGCCTTCTTAGGTAGCCTCATCCTCTTCATCCTCCTCATCCTCCTTCCAGTTCCTCGCTTCGGTGGACGCTGCCCGGTCAAATAATCATCTCTGTAATAGGACACGCGCACATACAACTGACCTCAGGGGCTGTCCGCAAACTACCTTACCAATTTTCGGCTATTTTTACCCCTCCCTACCCTGAAACCACTTTGATGACTGTGGATTTGCATGTTGTATTGTATTTATTTTGACAGTCCCTAAAGCTAAATAGCCCTCTCAGTAACGGGAATATACCTGTGAAATGTAGTACACTAGACTCTCAGATTAGGAACGGTTGCAACTATCCTCTCGGAAGGGCCGCAGTGTGTGAGTACGCAGTCGAGTGTGTTGCGCAATATGATGCATTCCAAGTAAAAACGGTTCCTGAACCGAGAGTCTGGTATACTAACAAGCACTGATCGGTGGTAATATAATTGAGGTAAAATGATAGAATTAGTGTAACGAAGCAATATTTACACACTATAGATAAAACGAATTTTCAACCCAAAATACAAAATTGCAACCACAAAAAAGTAATTTCTAACCAAAAAGTTCCATTAACAACCAAATAGTTAACGTTTCAAGAAAAAGAGAGGAATTTTCAAATAAGTAGTTGAATTTTTAACCAAATAGTTCAATTTTCAAGCCAAATATACGAATTTTTTCGAAGGCGATTGAATTTTCTACAAAAATGTTAATTTTTAACCAGAGAAGATGAATTTTGAATTCTAAAGGATAAATTTTCAACAAACCAGTTGATTTTTCAACCGAAAAAGATTACCTCAACAAAATAGTTTACTTTTCAACAGAATAATTGAACCTTCTAAAGACGATTAATCCTCAACCAAAAAATTTTCATTTTCAAAACAAAAAAGATTAATTTTCTACCAAAAGGATCAATTTTAAACAAAATGCATGAATTTTCCACCAACCGGTTGAATTTTCCACTCATAAAGGATAGATTTTCAACCAATAATAATAGTTAAATTTTAAGATGAAAGATTTAACTTTTAACAAGACAATAATAATTTTCAACAAAATATGTGAATTTCCAACAAAAAAAATGAATCTTCAGAAATATAAATTTTTTATAAAGTAGTTCAACATTTCGACAAGTAATTGAATTTAAAAAAGAAGTAATAACTTTTACCCAGTAGTTAAATTTTTCACGAAATACTTGAATATTTAACAAAATTGTTGAATTTTGAAGCCGAAAAGACTATCGTCTACATAACCGTTGAATTTTCAATGCGAAAAAATTATTTTTTAACAAGAAAGTTATTTTTTCACTAAATACATATTAAACTTTTTGATTTAATAGTTGAATTTTCAACACAACAAGAGTATGTTTTAACCCAAAAAGGGGGAATTTTTAACGCAATACTTGAATTTTCAACTAAGGAGTTAATTTTTAACTGAATAGTTTAATTTTTCATTAAATTATTTTATTTACAAGCCAAACCGAATTTTCTACCCAAAAACGAGAATTTTCAACATAAAAGTTGATTTGCAACCAAATAGTTGAGTTTTCTACTAAAATGATGAATCCTAAAAAAAAATTACAAAGTAGTTGAACTTTCAAACAATTAGTTGATTTTTCAACCAACCAGTAGCATTTTTAACCAAAAAGAACGAATTTTCAACAAATAAGATTATATTCTACCAAAAAAAAAAGACGAATTTTCAACCAAATAGTTGAATTTTTAACCAGAAAAGATTAATTATTATTAATTAGAAATATAAATTTTCAAGTATAAATAGATTAGATTCTTTTTTACCTAAAAAATTAATTCCCAACAAAACAACGAATTTCCAACAAAGTAGTTAAAGCTTTAATTAAATAAGAAATCAGTTTTCAACCAAAAAGATAAATCTTCAACAAAAAATGAATTTTCAGCAAAATAGGTCAATATTCAACGGAACAGTTGAAATTTAAACCAAAAATAAAATTTTTTGCAAAAAAAGATTTATTTTCTGCTGAAAAGAACGAATTTTCAAAAAAATATATGAATTGACAACGAAACAGTTGAGTTTACAACTAAAGAAAGTACATTTTTTACTGAATAGTTAAATATTTAACTAATGAAGAAAAATTTCTTAACCAAAAATGTAATAGTTAAATTTGCAGTTGAAAAAAATTAATTTTCACCAAAAAATGGAACAAATTTTCACCAAAGTTGTAAAATTTTTAACTAAAATGAAAAACCAAAAGATAAATTGTTGAAATTTCAAATTCCAACTTTTTTAAAGTTCAACTTCCAACCAAGTAGTAAAATTGTTGTCCAAAGAAGATTTTCTAACAAAATAGTTGTGTTCTGAACAAAATAATTGAATTTTTAACCAAATGGTGAAATTTTTAACCAAACCTGAAATCTGAATCACAAATATAATTTTAGACGTTTCAACTAAAAAACTAACTTTCAACCAAAAATAGTTTCTTTTTCTTTGGTTTGTATCGAATCGAAAAAATGAGAAAAAGGGTCAGATTCTTGAAAACTGTGAAAAAAAGAAGAATTCTTGGAGAAAGTCAAATAGCCACCTGAAACCTTGCAGGTCCATCTTTCCCGAAATTCTCAAACTTTGTTAAAATTGATCATCAGGAAAGGCACTCAACCCTCTGTTACCGACCACAGTTTTTTTCGCGACCCCTCCCCCCTCCTTCTAAAATTGGTAACGTAGTTTACATACGGCCCCTAACCAGTAATAATAAGATTCGAGAGGCTTAGCCCTTCCCATCTGCGACGATTAGGATGTTCCCTGAGGCTACTTCTCGACCATGTCCGCCATGATGATTGGGTATCATTGGGATCAGAAAGAGATAATAGAAGTAGAGAAAGAGACTGTTAAGGTGCATTATTATAGTCTCTTACATTCATTCCATTGTGTGATTGAGCCAAGCAAAAGAAAGCCGATCACTGCAATGACAGGGTTTGATTGTTGTAAACATAGGGAGATATTTGTTCGATTCTGGAGATCATCTATCTGAATGTCTTCAATGAGGTAAATCGAAAATTTCGAACTTCAAGATTAGAATCTCAGGAAGATATCTCCTGACCAGTACCATACAATTTCCTGAGTTTTAGAGTCAACTTTCAACAGAAAAGATGTTTTCATCTTATCTGGATGATACAAACTTGTACAGACATTAATGGTACTTTGTAAGAAGAATGTCAAGACCCGTATTACGGATAGTCGGCATATCAATACGTGATAAGTGAAATGTTTTTTGTGCCACTTTCATTTGCATAAAACTTGAATTTCAGTGAAAAAACCTGTCTGATGAATGACTGACGTGACCCATATAGAAACGCAAAATGCCACGTCAATCATTTACGGCTGACGTGTGCAAGTCTAGCTTGTGGTTAATGCAACCTGAGCAACAAAAAATTACGTAAACTCGTACCATTATTGATTTATTACAGCGGCTATTTCTTGAAGTTTGAAGTTATTTTTAGTCATTTTAAAAACTCAATCAAATTAAAATCACGATAATGTATTTTTCTGTTCTTTTGAGGTGCATCAAGAAGACTCATTTATGATGGTATTAATAGTCTTCAGTTATACGCGTAAAACACTCTGGGGACAAATCTGACTAATGAGGTTGCTTAACAACATCCTTAAGTGGCACTTGTCTTCTCAGTGACTATTTCACCCGATGATTAATATTCAATTTTACAATTCAAAGTTGGACTCTTTGCTTCAGACAAAATGTTCAGCTAATCTCAAAAATTAAAAAAGTGCATATTCACTTATTGAAATATCTTTTCAAACTATTTTTTCTTAAACTGAACATTTTTTTTTCTTGACACCAACATTGAACTCTGATTAAAATGTATCTACTTGAAGTGGCAAGGAATTCTTGTTAACAGGATCGTCGGAATACAGTTGATTCAATTAAACTTAACCAACTCAGTAAAAGAAACCTAGGCCGCGTTCCTCTCCTTGTAGTTCTAACAACGTTTCCTTGTTCTTTCTACTAGGTGTGAACCTTCTCTTCTGAACGGATTTGCAATGTTGGCTCCTGCCCTAACTAGGCAGAATAGTTGATTCTTTCCATACGGGTACAAGGAATTTTGGTCGATGTGGATGCTAGTGTTCAAGAATAAGAATACATTCCACCCGAGGAAACTGTTTTACTTTCCAATTACTCGAATCCGTTAGAAGAGATATTGGCGCTCGCCTAAGTATCACAAGAGGGTTGGAAGATCCTCCAGAGCTGCAGACAGTTTCTCTTTCATTGCTGGTTCGGTCTCCCTTCATCCCCATGATTTCAGAGCGAGAAGTGAGGGACAAGTGGAATGAGTCAGGATGTGCGGAAGGTCGGGGGAAAAGTGTTATAGGCATTGAGTCTGGATAACGACGGCAGGAAGACCGAGCTTGGTATTACACGAGAGCCAGGTTAGGTTAGACGGTGGAGGAAGATCCGCTCATGACCCGCTGGTCGTTACATCCGGGGTAGGAGGCAGGAGTCGTTGGGAGGGCGTCGGGACGGCCGCCAAGGGACGTTTCAACGCAACGAGCACCTTATCTTCGCTACACCTTCGCCTACGAAACGTACACCAACCTATCTGCTCCCGGGTTATACTATCCTCTCGGACTGTGCGGACTCCAAAAATAAACTACTCGCCGGATGAAGCCGAATGTAATTATCTGCCAGGCTCGGAAACGACCCTTGCCTGAAACAGTCCTGGAATGCATTCACCCCATGATATCCTTTTTGTTTCGTGATCATCGTTACTCTTGAAAAATAACTTCCTATTCCAGTTTTGCAAGCTCTCAGAGAGCCAAAACTGGCAGAGCAAAAGCTAGACGCCTTTAGCTGCATTGGTTCAATTGAAGAAATCATTTGTTTCTTTAGAGCGAATCTTGAGATGGGGTGTTGGTTATAGGATGACCATGTTGTCTAGATGCAGAACTAAGGATTTTAGATAATGATTTAGCGACAGTCCATTTCAAAAAGAGAGTAAACTAACTCTTGGAATATAGTAGTAGCCTGTCATGTAAGTACTGCCTTAAATTGGTTAATGAATTGTACCAGGCTCGTAAACGACCCATGCCTGAAACAGTCCTTGAATGCATGAACCCACTGAGAATTTTTCTGTTTTGTGATCATCGTTCCATTAAAGAATTCATTTCTATTTTTTCAGAACGAATCTTGAAATAGGTTGTTGCTAATAAACAATTTTCTCAGGATTTAAAAAAACCACATCAATTTCTCGAAACTTGTCAATAAACTGCGACACAAAGACGTGACTCATTGTCAATTTCTTTTTCTAAAGATCCACGGCACATTAAATAACATCTTTGAATTTTTGGCATCAAGATTCAGTCTTGATGCGACGTGAATTGATCGCGAGGATTCGAAAGGCCCAAAATAGTAGAAAGTTATGACCCTCTCGGATGAAAGTGATTCGTTCCAGTTTTTAAATCGAGCATATTTTTTCGTTGGATGGCAGAGCGTATGGCGAGCTGGGACGGATGAGGGACGTCGTCGCCACTTTTTCCCGCTCGTCTCGCGTCTCTGTTTTCCGCGGCTCTTCATCGCGGCCAACGGCAACGGGTGAATTTCACGATTTATAATCGGCGACGAAGTTTCGCTCTCGCTCGGGCTTCTCGTCTCAACCGTTTTATAAATGTCCCTGAGCAATAAAGACACAGGATGGATTAGCCGTGGGCTTGGCATTCCACCACGGCGAATCTATTCTGGTGATTTGAAGCCGGCACGCGCGTCCAATGAATCAATCGGGTGCCATCCTCACTCGGGTCTTCTGTCTTCGTCGAGAAGCTCTACCCTCTACAACCTCTTTGATCTATCGACGAACCCTTAACCCCTTGGACAAACGCTGCTCCAGTCCGCTTGAGATTTCCGCGAAATCTCAGAGTCTCGGGACTGTTGTTAGCTCGGAAATTGGTACATCCAGAGAAATAGATTGTTAGAAGAACGATTTGAATTTGCTGGACGGGTTTACTCTAGTTGATGATGATAGGTGTTAAAGGTTATGCTAATTGTACGTGTTACCAGATCCATATTATTAGATCTGTAAGGCTCGAACCAATGTTAGGTGTTCAACCGTTTTTAATGATGCTGCCATCTACAGAAATCATTTCTATTTGGATAATTAGGCAACAGAAACTTCGACTGGTCTTCATTTAATGATGAGACGATAGTTAATGATGGATTGATATTACATCAATTGAAGCTTATTGATCTGTCAAGAAGTGAAATTTTATTAGACGTCAATGTCACCATCAATAGTTGATTGTATGTCAAAGGCATTAAGAAATGACGAGGTAGGAACCCAGATGATATTCAAAAAAGAAAAATCCGATGTCTTTAATAGAGTTCAGTAGTTTTACGTTTAATAATCCTCATCAACTCATCGGCATTTATTTCGAATGCTTCTTTCAGAATTTGTCTAGATATTCTTATCAGCAAACCAGATTCAATAACTGAAGCTAAATCTATAATTCCACTTCTTTTCGGAACAACTCTACTCTTCTTTCTACTCGTTGAGATTCATGGGCAAACTTTGTTCTCTATATTTACGAATCCGAGACGAATGACAGACGCCTCATATCTTTCTGTATATCCATTTTTCCTCCTGTTTTCAAGATTCCACGTACTCGTCATAAATACTGTCCCCTTCGTGTACTTCCACATCTGCTTTTCCTCATACCTTGTGCCATTGACGTCTTCGGATATTTCGAACTGCAGCCATCTCCTTCTTTTATTATTTTTATCCATTCTTTCCTACTTTCTTTCCTGTTTTCCTTTCCTCATTCTCCTATATTCTTCTTCCTGTACTTTCTCCAGTTGCCCCCCTTCTGCTACCATTGACGATAACTCTCTTTCATATTGATTCTGCAGGAGAAGGCTAACACTTACACGACAAGTGTAGCCTGTGTCTGGTTTTGTCCCATAAATATACCGCGGCACAAATATTACGACGTGCCGCAGATACGCACTGCAATCATAACAATTTTATCGAACGTTATTAATTACGGTCGCGCCAGTATCGATACGTAAATCGCTCTCTATCTGCTAAATAAATCCAACAGATCAGGTGGGCAATACTTCAGCCTTGCGACACCACGTTTAGTACCGAGTCATAGGAACTAATTACCTATGGCGCGATCGAAATATCGATCCGCTTCTACTTTCAACGAGTCCGCTAACTTCCAGTCGCCTGTCTTGATTTCAAGGGTTCTTAAAACTTGCCGCAAAATTTTACCGAGTTTAGTTATTCCAACAAGTTGTAAGATACTGAAATATTGATGATTTTGATAAGTTTTGAAATGGACTGTCAAGTAGGTACTACTTCAAGTCGGTTTGAAGATGTTTTCATGATATTCTGATTATCTGTAGAATACTTCAACAACAGTCTACTTCAAAAGAGCAGCACTAATTTTCAAAATAGACTATAATGTAGGTAATACTACCCTACAACTGTTATTATCTCTAAACTAAAAAAGGATGACCAATCAAACATGTTCGATAGATGGAGAGCTAAGGATTTGAGGACAGTAAATCTAAAGTTATCGTCTTTGTTGCAACAATATTTCTGTTATACGAAAATCTGTATTAATATTCAAGAAACAAAAGACTGTTACATTCTTGGATCATTTCGTTGCAGATCAAATTGATATCTTCAGATTTAGTGTGACAAGCGACAGTTCAATTTGAAATGATAGGACTAACGTTTGGAATCTATTGTCATGTATGTACTATCTTGAATCGATTAATGAATTTCAAGGATGTTTTCACAAAACAGTTATTATCTCTAAACATGAACAATCATGATCATGTTCTCTAGATTTGGAACGAAGGATTTAAGCATTGTGAATCCGAAGGTATCGTTTTTGATCCTACGGTATTTATTAGATACGAAAATCTGTATCAATATATCAAACAAAAGACTGTCACATTCTTCGTTAATTTTGTTGCAGATCAAATTGATACTTTTATATTTAGTGTCAGGTAATACTTTAGCTACAAAACCTGTTTCAAAAGAACAATGTACTAACTTTGGAAGTTGTCACTACCTTATTAAAGAATTGCAAAGATGTTTTGAGAAAACTGTTATTATCTCTAAACATAAACAAAAATGACTATATGTTCTCTAGAAATCAGAGGATTTGAGATAATACTTCAGAGACAGTTTAATTCCAATGACAGTGCTAACTTTTGAAATGATTTTCACAAAACTCCTATTATTTCTAAGCATAAACAAGAATTACCATCTTTTCTAGACCCAGACAAGAATTTAAGTCAATGCTTCAGCGAGAGTCCAATTCAAAAGAACAAGACTATCTTCTAAAATGGACTGTCATGTACGTTCTACTTTAATCAGTTAAAGAACGCTAAAGCTGCTTGCTCAAAACTCTTATCATCTATGAGCATAAACAACGCTAAAATCTAAGATATAAGAGACAATAAAATCGGGAAATGTAAGAGAAGAAAAATCCTATTACAGTGATAGCAGCTTTTTCCGAGTTCTTTACGTGTTTGGTCTTGAAGGAATTGGCGCCAAGTACTTTACGAGCATGCGCCGCGACGCCGTCTTCCTCGTCGCCAGCGTGGGTCTGTTTTATGCGACCTTTACCTAACGACCCTCCCGCGTCGCAACCCACCCTCCTGGCTTCCTTCACCGCCGCAACCACCCCCGTCGCCAACCCTGACCTGATTTATGAGATTCTGGAAACGTCTACTCTACCGACGCGCGTTTTCGTGGATCCTCGCTCTCTCTCTCGTATTTTCTTTTCCTTTCTCCTCTTTCTCCACATCTTTCTTTCTCAGCCTCTTCACCTTATCGCACTCTCGTCTTGCAGACAGCTGGCTAGTGTTTCCACCAGTTCATGCGCATCTACCCCTATATGTAGTATCTGTATTCTGAACAGTATATACACAAGAAGCAAGTGGAGTTCTCACTGAACTTTCTTCCTTCCTATCCCCCTCCGTCTCTTCAGCCTTCATAGCATTCTGTGTTCCAGAATTTGGGATATCTCCTGCGGCTTGTTGTTTTTAAGGGGAGATTGAGGATGATATGAGACAGTGGATCGCTTTCACTGTTAGAAATGTTTGAAATTTGAATATGCAGAGGTATATTAAATGTCATATACGTCCTAGGTCTAGGGTGGCTTAAATGATACACAATTTTGGATTTGTGGGAACACCACCCCATGAAGCTTCTATTTGTTTCAAATTTTTCTGACTCACCCTAATGTATAGATGTACCAGATATACAAGCAGGATGGAAAAAGAAAACTGAGGGAAAAGGAGAAGTTGCGACGGCAGGCACGGCAGCGAGTTTAACAGTAACAGTACGTCATCCCGTCTGTCTCTCTTGGCTCCTTCTTCCCTTCTCGCTTTCTCCATCACCCCCGCATACTGGCCAGCCATATCCTCTCCTTCTCTTCATCATGGCTCCTCGCACTCTCCTTAACAGCCTTCACTCTCTAAAAGCCTGGGTGTGATCTATGGCGGGACGTTGCGTCACTCTGGGAACAGATGCAGGGATCGTATATTACCCGGCCATATCTACGTGAAAGAGAGAGACACTAACTGGAAAAGAGAGAGTAAACCGAGCGCCGCACCGCACGATCAAAAGAATGGCGAACGACACAAATCACTCGGCCTTTTGTGCTCCGGATCTGATTTTTCCGTACCGGGGGTGGAAAGAAGTTTGCTCCAACCACCGCTAGTCAAAAATCGCTCTTTCCAGAACTCGAGATCGATATTCTCACGACGATAATGATAATTCCGGAAGATTTAACGCTTTGGGCTTGAGACATTTGGAATTAATTTATCGCCGGTTAAGCCTTATCTGCTGCATTCAGAGACATCGGAATTATAGGACCATTAGTAAGAGTCTCTTTCCGAGAGAGGAAAATGAACCTATGAACGAGATTCATAAATGAACTTTTTTATAGTTTTAAAAATAGATTTTTGGTCCTACTTTGTACGAGGATAGAATCTTCAGTATAGTAATGTTAATATTTTTTCAAATTTAAATTGCTTTCAGGAGTTTTATAGGATTTTATGGGGTTTCGAAGCTTTTAGACAATTTGGAAGATTCCAAGAGATTTCAAAGGATTTCAATGATTTCAAGGGATTTTAGGGAATTTCAAGGAATTTACAGAGAACTTAGTTGATGGAATGAAACCTCGGATTTCACAAGATTTGAGAAATTGTAAAAATTTCAAAGGATTTTAAAGAATATAGTGTATTTTAAATGATTTGGCGGAATTCTATCAGATTATAAAGAATTCCTATAGATTTCAAGAGATTGAAGTAATCGGATTTTTAAAGTTAATGTTCGAAACTTTGCAACGTCCCAAAATTCGAAATGTATCCAGTTTTTGTTTTCAGAATTTAAAGTATTTGAAGCTGATGATTTTAAAACATAAATTCCACTAATTAAGCATATTCCAAAATTAATAGATTCTCAAAATTAAAGCGTTTGAATTTGATTTTCTTCAAAATTAGAAAAGTATTAACCCAATTTTTTCTTCAACTTGAAAATTCGTCAAATTGAAAGATTTTTCAAACTCTAAAGCTGGAAATTTCTGTCAACAATATAATGAGAAAAATTATAATTTGAAAGTCCGAAAGGGAAATGGCTTAATGGTATAATAACTCAAGCATCAAAACTTTGTTTCCAAAAATTGTTAATTTTCAGTTTTTAAAATTAGTACAAATTTATTCCTTCAGAAGTTTGGAAATCGTCGTGGAAATTTAAAAAACCTCCAAAGCTGAAAGCTTCTGAATTTTGATTTTAAAACAATTTTTTTCAAATATGTGCCAAGTATTATAAAAATTTGAGTTTCAAACGATCTTTTTCCAAAACTTGAAATTCATCACACTGTGAAGAGTTTCTATTAGAGCATTTCCAAAATGTCAAATGAAATATTTAAAAATTTGAAGCGTTCAAAGTTCATCATTTTTTCATTTTTAAGTTTCAAAATTGGAAAATTGTAAATTTCAAGCTGAAAGTTTCCAAAATTCAAAATGTTTATAAATTCGTTCTAAACATTTTATTTTGATAGCGAATTTTAGGCATTTTACGTTGATGGTTTGAAATATTTCAAATTTCAAGGGGCTTTATCAGGTTTTATAGGATTTCAGAGAATTTCAAAGATTTCATAATTTTTCAAAAAATTCTGAAATATAATACAGATTTCAATTGTTCTACAGGGTTTTACTTGATTTTGGTGGGATTACTAGCGATTTTACAAGATTTGATCAATTTTAAGAGACTTCAAAGAATTTTAAATAGTTTAGAATATTTAAAGAAGTTCTAAGGAATTAAACGATTTAATAATAAGAAATTTCCTCATCAAATCTTGGGGAAAATTCACCAATTTTTGTTTAATATTCCAAAAAAGTTTCGGGAGATTTTCCTAAATGATGAATATCAGTATTCACAAAGTTTTAAGTAATGTTCCACAAATTTTGGGGATGATTCCCTACATAAAGTCCGGGAAGAATCCCGAAATTTTAGGTATTATTACACAATAGCATAGGGAATTTCCTCATTAGATCTTGGAAAAAACATAACACTGTTTGATTAATATTCTTAAAAAGTTTCTGGAGATTTCCCTAAATGATGAATATCAATATTCACAAAGTTTTAAGCAATGTTCCGCAAATTTTGGGGATGATTCCCTACATAAATTCTGGGAAAATTCCCGAAATTTTAGGTATTATTACACAATAGCATAGGAAATTTTCTCCATGAAACTTTAAGGAAAATCCCTCAAAATGTGTAAATTAGCCTCAACGCCTCAAAATTTTCACAGTGCAGGATATCAATTTTGTATTGAAAAAATTAGAACGGATCCCAACTAATTTTCAGAAAACCTTAGGGAGGAATGAATTGAAATTCCAAGGGATTCCTAGGGTTTTCTAAGGATTTCTACGGATTTCAGGGGTTTAAGAAATTTTAAGGTATTCAATCATATTTTGGGAATTATAGTATTTCAAAAGAAATTATAAGAATTCATTGGATGTTAAAGATTCCAAGGGATTTTAGAAAGATTGACGAGCTTTCCAGGATGTTTAGGATCTAAACAGATTTCAAAGCTTTTCGGGTATTTCAAATATTCGAAAAGATTTCACGGGATTTTATGGGGGATGTGTAAAAAAAAATAATAAAAGACCGGTTAGGATGAAATGAAAAATAAGTCATCTTTTATTTTACCCTTGGCGATCTTCATTTTCCTTCCTGCCAAGATGAACCCCAGAATATTACCTGAATCACTTCCTACCCTTTGTTTCTTCTGCGTCTATTTTGTTGACCAGTTTTCAAAAATTGTTAACCCCTCGATTCAATATTTAAAAAATGGTTTGACACTATTTTTCTACTATTTCTCACATTTTCTGCTTTTATTTACACTATTTCGAACTTCTGAAATGAGTTCCAAGCCTCGAACCTTCCAAACAAGAAGAAGAACATTTGAAGCCTCCTGAGACCCATTTTTTTGGGACAACAATGATATTAAATCCAACAAGCAAGCAAGGGAGTGACGAATCGCTGCTCGCATCGGAGCGTTATTACTTTTCCTTGTTAATCCGTATCACCACGCCTGCGAACGTTAGGTTAATTTATGTAACATTTCGTAGAGGGAAAATCAGAAAGTTCGAGGAGAGATGGACGCTCACCCCGGAATTCTCTCTTGGTCGCTATCGTAGCTAGTCGTATATCTCTTGGACGTACGCCCTCTAAAATGCGCAGCCTTTGTTTCAGATATTTATGAGACATTTTAATTCGCGCCCAATGCCACCCGCTTTTTGGGGTGCCGAAGCGGGAGGCGTAAGGGGATAATAGGCATAAGGGGGTCCCAATAAAACGTCCACGCAGTCTCTTTCGACCTCCACCCTCTCTTTCGACCTACACCCTCTTTTTCGACCTCCACCCTCTTTTTCGACCTCCACCCTCTTTTTCGGAACTGAGGCCATAAGCAAAAACAAACTCTTCCTCCCCTGGAAAGTAGATAAATATTATTCCCATCGTATACTACTATGGTGGTATATGATAGTATGGGATAGTAGTATAAGAGAGGATGTATCCTCTCAATCCTCAAAATGGTTTCATCACGATGCGTCAGCGGGGCCTCGATCTCGAAATAATCGAATCGGAAATTAAAAATAGGCAGTAAATAATGAGATATGCAGGTTTCTAATGGCTCTCTCGTGTCACCGATAAACTATGATGATGAAGTCGAAGGGTCTTTCTAAATAGGGAGATGGAATAGGTTTCATTATGGTGGTACGATTTATGACTGTCATGTGGATCTTAATTTGATCAGGAAACATATTCTTATCAAATAAATTCAATCTATAGATTTATTCCTTGTAATTACGAACATTGGGAACTAAGAACAGAAAAAAAACTAATGATAGTAATAAATCTTTATCAGGGCTCAGACTTACTATTGACACTGTTTCACGATTTTTGAGTGGAAGTTTTTGTTCTAGTCCAAATGAAAAATCCTTTCTAGCTCCGCTGGGATTCGAACTCAGGTCTGTAGATTGCTGGTCTTGTCTATGGTCTATGGTCAGAGCTATGGTCAGAGCTATAGTCAGAGCTATGGTCAGAGCTATGGTCAGAGCTATGTTCAGAGCTATGGTCAGAGCTATGGTCGGAGCTATGGTCGGAGCTATGGTCAGAGCTATGGTCAGAGCACCAGGCCGGCAATCTGTTGACCTGGGTTCGATTCCCAGCCAAGCTAGAGCAATTTTTTTCACAGCTGAAGGCTATAACCACTTTTGGTTCAGTCTGGTAGATCAAAAACCGTCATTCCATCGACAAAAAACTATTCATACTAATTTGTGCGTTTCTATTTTTCAGGTAAGTAGTGGTCTCCAATCGTTTGCTAAAACCAAGCAGTTGACCCGGCCGGTACCGGACGGGAGATATGCGCAGCAAGCAGCAGCCGAGGCCTTCCTTCCGGTGGCCGCAGCAGCACGGCGATAACATTACCGGTAAATAATACACGTGTATTTGAAAATACGTGCACGAACTTTCTGCTTTTAGCACAATTTTGCCTGCCCCGATACCATAGTATCAAATGGCAGACGCTTATGTACAGTTTTCTTTTGTTTAAATTTACACACGGTATACTTTAAAATCTGAATTTAAATCAGTCAAGATTTGACTGATTAAATTAATAAAGCCTGATTTGACCGAAAGGCTAGTTATTTCTACTGAAAAAACAGTAGTTTTGATAGATGATTCAGTAAATATTATTGACTGTATCAATCAATTGAAGTGACTGATTTTAAGTAAATGGAAGTGACTGATTTTTCTGCTATATTGAAATAGGAAAATTAATTTTGAATTTGAATTTCTAATTGAATGTCTGCATTTTAATCAATGATTTGAAATGATCATGAAGAACTGATTAACGCATTCAAAGTTACGGATTAGTTCAATCAAAATGACTGATTTAATTAGTGAATTACTGATCAGATTATTTTGTCTTTATTGGTAGAAAATAAATCTTCTTGGTTCAAAATTCATCTTTTTGGCTAAAAATTTAACTCAACTATTATTCGAAATTCGTTTATTTGTTTTTGAAATTTCAAATACTTGGTTGTAAGTTAAACTGATTGGTTAAAACTTCAGTTTTGTTGTTAATAATTCATTATTTCAGATAAAAACTTATTTCTCTTGTTGATAATTTAACTAGTCTGTTAAAACTTCGTTTTTTTTTAAAGAAAATTTTTTCGCTGAAAATTCATCTGTTTTGTTCAATTAAATTGTTTTTCATTCCAAAATAAAATAGTTTGGATTAAAATATAAACTGTTTTTGAATTAAAATTGAAACCTCTATTATGTAAAATGTATCTCTTTGCTTGGACATTAATTTTGTTAATTCAAAATTTAGCTATTACTTTTTTTGTTGAAAACTGACTTTTTTTTTAGTCGCAAATTCGACTTCAGGGTATCTTGAAAGTTTCCAAAGGATTTTATAATATTTTTATAATATTTTAATGAATTTCAAAGAATTTGAGAGTTTTCATGGTATTTTTGAAAACTGCAAAGAATTTTCGAGAGCTTTAGGAAATTTGAATAGCGTTCGAAAGATATTAAGGGATTTTTATATTTTCGGGTATTTTAAATTATTCCAATAAATTTTCCATTGATTTCAATCATTTGTATTCATTCCAAAGGATTTGAAAGATTTCAGGGGATTTCAAAATCTTACAGAGAATTTTGAAAGGCTTCCAAATGTTTCAAGTGATTTTTAAATATTTTAGGATGTTTTTTAAAAAACCAAGGAATTTTCAAGATTTTTAAGACACTTCAAAGGATTTAGAAGATTTAGGCAATTTTTAAAATCACCAGACAATTTTAAAAAATCTTATGAAAGTTGCAATGGATTTTAAAGGATTTTAAATAGTTTAGCGCATTTTTGACAATTCTCAACGTATTTTAATAAATTTTCCAGGATTTTAGGAAAGTTTAAAAAAATTTTATAGAATTTCACAGGATTTGATAATATTTTGATGAATTCCAAAAAAAAATTGCACAAATAAAGGATTGAGTAGGGTTTCAAAGAGTAGAAAATGTTTTGGAATATTTTCTAGAATTAATTTCAGTTCCTTTGGAATTCACACTGATTTTTTATTAATTAACTGTAAATTCTTTCATATTCATTCAAATTTTTTTGAATTTTTTGAATTCCTGTAAATTCCTTAAATTTTATTCAATTTAATGGATTTTCAAAATAATTTTGGTGTAATTTGTCTAAAGTCTTTAACCTCGCCTTGAATTCTTAGGCATTTTGTCAAATCTGTTTGAATTCTCTTAAATTTTTCTAAACTCATTTCAAGATTATTTCATTCAATTAAGTTTTTGAATATTTTTGAATTGCTTTCAATTCACTTGAATTATTTTTAATTTACCTTGAATTTTCATCAATTCCGTCAAATTCTTCTCATTTTCCTTAAATTTCTCTAAATTTATACCAATTTTACTGAAAAATTTGAATTTTTCAAACTTTTTTCCAAACAATTTGAATTATTTTGAATTGAAATTCATTTGATTTAAAGTCTGGTGAATCGAATTATTACGATTTCTTTCAAATTCTAAAGAAGATTAGTCACATTATTAATGGATATTAGTGATTTACAGTCATTTTTTTTAGATTTAAACTTTAAAAGTCACTTTTTGACTTCTTTCAAATGAATTAGGCTATGGCTCAAAAAACGATTTGGCTATAGCCATATATATTATTAAATGGACAACAAATAATTTGTTTGACCCAACCACATTTTTTTTTGTTTGATCAAATCTTTTGGCAGATCTCGTCTTTGGTTAAACCAAACAAAAATTGGGCTGTGTCAAACAAATATTTTGTTGAATCAACCAGATTTTCCTGTTATATTCCAGAAAACAATTTTTTTCTGAGTGAACTTGGTTTCACTGAAACATGAATTTTGAAATGAATAATTTTGATCATTTCTCAGCTGAGCGAAAGGAAGAGATCTTTTTTCAGAAAAAAATTAATTAAAACTAATTTTTAATTCATATCTCCATCAAGTCTGAAAAGACGTTAAAAATTTTCTGTTGTTCTCTAATAATAATTCAGATCCCTTGAAAAATTTGATTAACCACTTGGAAAAATAATGCGTGTATTTTCTGAAAAAAAGTTTCTTCTCTCGATCTCTCTAGTAGCTTAACGGGAGAGCACCCGACCGGCAATCGGAAGTTCTGAGGTTCGTTTCCCAGCAGAGCGAAAGGAAAAGATCTTTTTTCAGAAAAAAATTAATTAACAATAATTTTTAATTCATATCTCAATCAAGTCTTAAAAGACGTTGAAAACTTTCTGTTATTCTCTGATGATAATGCAGATTCCTTGAAACATTTTGGATCAAACTCTTAACTGATTTCTCGCGAATGAAATTGGCCGATCGCGAAAATTTCTGCCAGCTGTGATATCGCTACGTCCGCAAATTGCAACTCATTAACCGATTATCGTCACCCGAGGAGTTCGAGCGAGTCGTAAATCGGTAATTTACGACTTCCATGAGCGAAGCAACCGCGATCGGTAACGCGTAGAGATCGTCCGATGAACTGCCCAAGCCTTGGGTCGTGTGCTATAGAGAATAATATAGTGGACAAAATGTGTTCGAAGTATGTTGCCTCAAAGTTACACACCCTCAATGCGATACGTAATTCACTTCTCCGAAGTAGTTCGTAAATTACGTTAATAGTCCATAATTATTTCTCAATGTCCGAAGAGCTTCTGCAGAGCCCTCTTATTTCACAGTCAACATCACAGCCCAACTTTCCTCAACAACATGGTATTTTGTCACTTCCCAAAATTCATAAATGTCGCTCTGATGCCAATAAAAATGATTTACTAATTAGATTTTACCTTTAGGATCTAATTTACATTCGGGAATGAAATCACGTTTCTGTAAGCAGACGAAATTTCAGGATGTCATATGTTAAATTAGGCAAGCAAATCGAGCTAACTGAAAAGTGTAGTGGGTGAGTCATTGGTGACCGGGTGTCAACTCCTGGCCCCGAAGCGAGCCATAAATCGGTAATTTATGTGGCTCCTCACGCGATGGTGATGCGATCTCTGCAATCGATGCAATCTGGCAGAAATCATGCCACTATCCAGACTCTGCAATATCGAAATAATGAGTATTCTGTATGCCTCCATAATACCGATCACTCGCTTTCCTTCCCCATCAAAAATAAAATATTGCCAGTCAATCTGATTTATTCCATTACGAAACAAAAGACACATGAATATTGTACAGTCTGCCGTCACATAAATAATGCACCCTCAATATGAATTTTCACAATCTCGACCAAATTGTCATTCAGATAACATTCATATCGAAAGATCTACCGCAACTGAGCGAGACATGCGGGGTAAAGCGGGACACCCGCTTTTGATTCAAAGAAATAGCAAGTCATGAAATGCAAGGATTTCGTGTGTTCCATTTTACCCTACCGGGTCTCCACTCTTTTCCTAATCTAATGTGTGTCCCGATTTACCCGCTTAGTCTCGTTTCATGGTACTAACGAAATTGATAATCATTTAGATAAAAAGAAGTGAAGTTAGAATTGTTTTTAAATGTATCGTTTCGATTCTCGACGGGAATTGTTGGCTATTGAATGGGGTTTTTCCCCTTTTTTTTGCTCTGTCGATCACTCAAATCGGTTGATTGCTGCAGAAGACAAAGCAAGTCACTACAGCAGTAACGAGATCTCGGTGCGGGTCTTTTCATTCACTTGGTATTTTTTTCCTTCTACCGCCCCTCGCGGTCATTCTAAATCAATCAATTCTGCCGCCGTCTACATTCGCCCACCTCCCCCCCGATCCTTTGTATCAGCAAGGTTGTTTCACTCTGCAGGTTTCAGGAACGCTATATTTTTATTGGTAATGTGAGTTTGAACTTTTGCAATCTGCAATGAAAGATTTTAATCAGTTGACAATTGCGAGACAAGTTTTCCATTTAAGATTAGAGCTCTGTGTGATCACTTGAAAGGATCTAGAGTGTTCTTGAAGTAGGAATATTAAAGTTTAAGGACCCTCTATTCTGAAATCTTTGGAATTAGAGCTTCATTGAAATGGAATTGAACTTTCTAATTACGTAACTAAAATATTTTTGTTTTGATGGCGAATTACATTGAATTTTCTGGTAGAAATATGAATGGAAACCCTATAGGGTAATGTGGAACACAAGGATTCTTCCACTTTCATGACTTGCTATTGCTTTCTTTGAATGAGAAGCGAGTGTCCCGCTTTGCCCCAGATGTCCAGCTGTTGAAAATTCAAAAGTTCAAAACTGGAGTGAATTATAGACTTCTCTCATTCAAAAATAATCCAAGTTGACAAGTTTACAACTTCAGAAAGAATTATCCGAAATACATATTCAGAATTCCTGAAGCTGAATGACAATTTAAAAAAAAATTGTTCTATCTTGAAAGTTTATTCTGATTGAGCGAAGATATGTGAAGAACAAAGGGAAGTATTCTACATTCCTAAACGAATATTCTGTGTCTGATACTGCTTTTTTTTTATTATTTTCGAAAAGTCGATGCGGCTTTTTATCCGATACGTTCAACAAAGTTGCAATCTCTATATGTAAATATCCAAAAAGGATCTACATGTGAGTGATAAAATAAGGAAAGATAATCCGATATAATTAAAAGTTAAGGCTAGCCAAACGAACTAAAACTGCCTTCTTTTTCTTACTATTTGCATTTTTCAGTTTCCTTATCGCAGTTGATAAATTGGATTGCTTATAGTCTTGTTTGATAAGTTGAATAACAAGCATAGTGAGATTGAAAAATGTGATAGTTAACGATTTGCTATAATTCACAATCGTCAATCGAAAGGGGATAGCGATGCAAGGTGATTGGCTAAAACGATTGGTGTTATCGAATTAATAGAGCTAGTTATATCAAGGTAAATGACCGACCCACGTATGCTTAGCAAATGAACGTTGAATGTTGTTCGTATAGTGGGTATGTGTTGCATATGTGCGCATTTGTGCAATGGATTCATTCGCGAGTCACGGTAGGCAAGTCTCTGGCATTGAGGAATAGGCCTTCTCAGCTCAGTCTCATAATATAATTTCCTTCCAGCGACCTCACGACCGGACTATTAATAGTCCCATGGAAACAAGTCGAGTTGTTTTCACGACTGCACCTGCCACGCGACACGGGCCTCCCCTCGGAAACACACCTTGAATTCAATTTTAGGGTCTCACACTTTTTATGCAAAGGTGGTCCCGCTTTCATGTCATAAAAACATCACAATAATGATTAAGTGTGGCTGATTCAAGGAGGTGAATTCCAATTAGGTGAAATATTACATTTTGTAGAGAACTTTACAAACAGTACCGGCAGACACTATACTCCTAATGTCTCTTTTCTAGGTCTCCCTAGACCATTTGGTCAGGGGGTGGAAAACTACAGAAAAACAAAACTACCGAGTACCAACAAGTTCAGATGTGGAAATTCAACAGCATCTAGTGCCCACATTCTGGCTTTTTTTGTCTAATTACACTATAGATAGCTTTATCCTTTTTATCATCTGAAAACCCAACATCTTTTTGCTGGTTCACTATGGAGATCATTTTTCGATCAGATGATGCAGAATTAACTGAGGAAAATCGAACATGGTGTCTGTGTGGGAAGGGAAGGGACGCGTGTACGTGACAACAAGGTCGTCAAGAGACAACCAGCCCCTCCCCATCTTCCGGGTCAAACCCGGTGAAACGTACGATGACACGACATGTGAAATCCTGTATCCCTGTGAGGAGGCGGAGGTCATAGAATATCGGTGCATGTCTAAATGAACCCCTCTGCCTTCTGCTTTGATTTCAAAGAGGTCTTCTCACAGTCGAGGAATATCCATTTAAATACCTGCCAATACGAGAATCCACGCGACGCGAGCCGGAGGCGTACTTACATGCCCTTCTCTTGTTGACCTTTCCCTACAACTGTCATATCTGTATCCCCGAATCTGAGTGGATAATTAAATTCTTCTTTAAAAATCGCCTAGAAAAACTACTCTGATGTTATGTTTTGATATTTCTTTGCTAGATTTGCTAAAATAAGATCTGCTAACATCTGCTTTAACATCCGCTGAAACTATTTGGAATTTCTGAAGTATTTTCCCAAAGGAAACTGTTCTAGAAAAGTTGTTCCTGCTTAAGTTATTCTATCTTTATTTTCTCTCTAATATTTCTTTAATCATGTTATCGAAAATTCTCATCATCGCTCATAACATCTTCCCTGACTACATTGACAAACGTCATGTGCACTCCAAAGAATAAACGATAAAAGGCTCTTTTTAACAAACCTTAATTGAGTAGCTCGTAACGACAATGTAAAGAGTATGCTTCGCATCTCGTGTTGTAAAATTTAAAAAATTGGCTTCTTTCCCACGAACGAGGCCCGCAATAAAATTATCGCTGACCTAACTTTATGGTGTTCATTTAAGTTTATTGCCTCACGGTTGCATCCAAGAAAATGATTGCAAAACGTCATCATTCCCGTGGGCAATCTTGCCTTCCAAACTTTTTTTTTGATCCTGAATGTCGAGACGAAGCGCCGCAGGATCAAATTGTTTTGAGGAAGATGATTCCAGTAAGTGCATTAGACGCTCTTTAAGGTGTAATTTAGAAGATTGCAACTTATGTAGCCACTAAATACTATACTCTTATTTCCGTTTTTCATTCAAAGCCGTTCTTAATATTAATAACACTTTTTGACTCGCTTTTTGGTGAATCAATTTTCTCTGAGATTGGGAATGAGCTCTAACTATCGAGCTATAAACTGTATAGCTGCGAACACTATAGATGAATATCTTTATAGATAGGTGAATACCATTTTTCGTTTGATGTGCACAGATGAAAGTAGGGTTTCAATTTTGTTTCAGGTCGCTTTCTTACAAACTCATTTTAAAATTTAGTTATGTTCACTCTCTTGATCAATTTAATAACTAAAAGAACAATTCAATTGCTTTCAATATTCTTCTTGCTGAACTATAACGTATGAGCACCTAGTAAACGAAACCTAGTTTCATGAACATGGCAACTCTGGTTAATAAATGAATATCTAGTGTGTCTTCTGTCGTAAAGAGAAACAATTATATTCATGCAGAATAATATGAACGATGATGAACATTAGGATTATTCAAATTCAGAACACAATTCGCTTGTCAATAATGCTATTCCTAATTGTTGAAACTATTTTACTTTATTGAAATAGATAAATATTTTAGCTGAAGGGACGTATTTTTATTTTTGTTCCTAAGATGAACCTTGTCATTCTCACTAGGGTTGCAAAGTTAGCGCCTGTTCTAACTAGGCAATATAGTTGATTCCTTGTATACGGGCACAAGGTGTTTTGTTTGGTTTAGCTACAAACACTGTAGTCAGATGAACACCTTTACAGACAGGTGATTACCATTTTTTATTCAAAGTAGTTCTAATTATAATACTTTTTGACTCCCTTGATGGTGAAACAATTTTCTCTCAGTTTGTGAATTAGCTCCAACTATCAAGCTACAAACTATATAGCTGCGAATACTATAGACAGGTGAATACCATTTCAAAGAACAGTTTGCGTGCGTCATTCAAGAGCAGCTTAATGCCGCCATAAAATCGTAAAACTCGGTAACAACCAACTCGCCTTGTCCCCTTGGTCTTTCATTCTTCCATTTTCAGCCTCTCGTTTCTTCGATCTTCATTCAATGTGTTATTGCTAGAGACTTGCTTCGCAACATGGTTTATTTGCCATGAAAATGGTAATAAAACGTTACTAAGATTTTCATGTTCTTATACCAATCGACGCATTTTACAACTATTTTATTTTATGAATGTTTTTGTCAACGTCAAGATTCGGGGAAGACTTTGTTTAGTTCTACATATTTGACTTATAGTTAGGATTGTTTTTATGATCTGGTAATCGAGTTAATTATAGGCTTATTCTGGCAAACACGAACGTTTCCATTAAGATGCCAGCAGCTTGCACGCAATTAGGTTATGTTGTGATCCATTAACCCTATAACCCCTGCTTAAGCAAGCCGACAGTTCGGTTATTGGTCTGTACCTTCATCATTATACAAGTCATAGGTCATCATGATTTCCGTTCTTTTTAACATATAGTCACAATTTGGAAATATTGGTAATTATTTAAGATGTTAAATTTCGATTTCGATCATTTTGTTTATTTTCTTTTGTATGAACAAATATTTCAAATGTTTATTGGCGAAAGAAGATCGTCCCATAGGAGCTGATAAAAAATATCTTTTTTTTTGCTAATAAACATTTTTAATATTTGTAATTACAAATGATTGATTGAATGATCGAAATTTAAGTGTAGCATCTTGAATACTTATTGGCACTGTGCGATACCTCTTTATTATTTTATTAATGTTGTTAATTGTTTACATTGATGAATTTTCGAAAATTCAGAGTAAATGGTTTCAAACCTTCCTTCTAGTCCAAAAGTATAAAATATCAGTCGTAAGAAACCAAAAAACCTATATTTTTGTCAAAAAATATAAAAATAGTCAAACATTTTTTTGTCGATAACTATTTTTTTTTTTTTTTAACGTTTTGGTTTTCCCACGGAATTATAATCACTTTATACTCAATTTTATAAATTTTTTACTAAAAAATGTTCATTTTTCTGAAGAAATACAAAAATGATCCATTTTTTTTATTTCAAGATTTTGGAATAACATTTCAAAACAAAACAACGAAAAACACTGACAAAATGCGAAATTTTTCAAGCTTGTTTAAATTATTTTCAACAAAAATACGCCACAGATTCTCTCAGCGACGAAATATATTCTTCTTTAGAAACTTCCCTTATTTCATAAAATTGTTCTTTTTTAGTTTCAAATTCGTTTTTTGCATATTTTTAAGTTCAAATTTCATCTTTTTTGTAGAAAAATCCTATTTTGGCCTAAAAATTCAACAGTTTGGTGAAAATCTTAACTATATTCTTCAAAACACTTTTTTTTTGTGAAACTGAAATTTTAAAAATGAGAATTCAACTATTCCTTTCTTGATTAAAAATTGATCTTTTTTTCGTTGGAAATTCAACAATTTGGTTGAAAATTCAACTATTTTACTTTCATGAAAATTTGTCTTTTTGGTTGAAAATTCAACTATTTTGGTAGAAAATTCAACTATTTAGGTGAAAATGTATTTTCAAGTTCAAAATTTTACTATTTTATGGAAAATTTGTCTCTTGGCTTGAAAATTAATTAATTATTGCTCTTTCTTCATCATTCTTTCTTGAAAATTCATATTTTCTTCTTGAAAATTGAACTTTTTTGCAGAAAAATCATATTTTGGCCTGAAAATTCAACAGTTTGGTGGAAATTTTAACTATTTGGTTAAAAATTCATATTTTCAGGTCAAAAATTCAAACTTTTTTTCAGAAATTTGGACTTTTTGCTTGAATATTTAAGTTCGAAATTAACATTTTTTTTAAACTTGAACTACTTTATTCAAAAATCATTTTTTCATTACGCATTCATCTCTTTGGTCAAAGTCTTAACTATTTTCTTGATAATACTTTTTTTGTGTGAAAATTAATTTTTTTTTAGAATAAAATTTCAACTATTTCTTTTTTGATTGAAAATTGACCTTTTTTAGATGGAAATTCAACAATTTGTTTGAAAATTCAACTATTATACTTAGATAAAAATTAATTAGTTTAGTTGGAGATCCATAAGTGTACATGAAAATACGTCTTTTCGGCTGAAAATTCGCCTTTTTTTTTGGTAAAAGATTGATTAATCTTTTTGTTGAAAGTTAATATATTTCGTTGAAAATGCAATGCTTTTACTTGAAATGTTAGAACTTAAAGGGTATCAATATAAATTTAACACATACCCACATTAGGTAATATTTTCGTAAAAAATCTCGTTATGTTTGGGGAAAAAGGCTTGTCTGTGATTTCTAGTGATGTACTCGAGACGCTTTCAAGAATATTCGAGATTCTCTTGAAACATGTTCAGGTGAACTCAAAACTTCATGGAGATCTAGAATCTCAAATTCTCTCTATCTCGAGTCTTGATCTCGAGATTTCGAGTCGAGAATCTCGAAACTTCTTATTCGAGATTCTTGATCTCCATGAAGTTTTGAGTTCACCTGAACATGTTCCAAGAGAATCTTGAAGCTTCTCGAAATCGTCTCGAATACATGAAAAGTTTCGAGATCTCGAGTCGAGAATCTCGAAACTTTTCATTCGAGATTCTTGATCTCCATGAAGTTTTGAGTTCACCTGAACATGTTTCAAGAAAATCTCGAATTTTCTCGAAATCGTCTCGAATGCGTCACTAGTGATTTATATTACAATTAAAATATTGTTCAAAGTCAGCAAATTGTTTATGTCTTTCAATGAGACATCCGAGATGTTCGAGAATGTTCTGAAGTTATTGGAATCATGGTGCATCGACATGGAACTAAAGTGCACGAAATGTTGAGGCAAATTATGAGAATTAGTTATACACTCCAACCCACAAGTACATCGCGCAACGGCCGAGCAATAACTATAAAAATACATGCCTCGGTTTACGACTATCATAAAGCGGAAAAAGCCTCGAAAGTCTCTCGAGAAGGCAGAAAGACAAGCGGTTGACACGCGCGCGATGCCTCTCGTTTCGCGAAACGCGATACGAATACGATATAATACCTACACCTGTACGCCATGTTTAAAAATTCAGAAATATGAGACATAACGTATTTCAGTCCACCATACAATATTTTTTTAATAACTGCATTACAAAATGCAGTTTATATTGTTTCGCAAATTATATTCTACACGAGAGTGTAGCCGAGTATTTAGTTTCGATCATTATTTTACTCATGTCCTCATTGTTTATGTATGAGGAACCGTGATAATGTCGTGTCATTAAAATATTATTATTCAGGAAAGTCATTATATATAGGAATTGAGGGGGGGGGGGATTCCATAGGTAAGTTTCCTTTTTTTAATCCCATCTAAAAGAAAGTGGTGAGATCTCAGATTGTTGCGTGGGAAATCTTAATAAAACTCTTGGAGGAACTATTGGAAATCTCAGCAATCTGGCATGCGAGTAGAAAACTTGGAAATCTTTGGCTAAGTGTTGACAGCGATGAAGTGATGTGGAGCAATTTGAAACACGCTTCTAGACGTTGATTGAACAGCTGACTAGATCCGAAAGCCGTCGAGTTTAGCCGATCCGAGGAGAATCCCACGTGAGTTCTAATCGCGAGCAGGGTCGGAAATTTTGGAACTCTCGGCAATCTCAACAAGATCTTGGAAATTTTTATAAGAATTCAATACGAGGAGAATTTCACGTCAGTTCTGATCCTGAGCAGGGTCGGAAGTTTCGGAACCCTCGGCAATCTCAAAGAAATCTTGGAAATCTCTATAAGAATTCAATACTAAAAAAAATCCCACGTAAGTTCTGATCGCGAGCAGGGTCGGTAATCTTGGAACTCTCGGCAATC
>CAKNXH010001662.1:56991-71860 GCA_932178445.1 Andricus quercusramuli | reverse complement strand
AACTCTCGGCAATCAAACGAAATCTTGGAAATCTCTATAAGAATTCACTACAGATTTCTGCATTCACAGTTTTCAGATTTCTAGAATCCCTCGAAATGTACAAATAATTCCTTTCAAAAAGAAAAAGAAGAAAAAAATCGCTTTTTAATGCTCTTGCGTGGTTAATTTTTTTATTATCTAATAAATTACTGAAAATGTTGCTAAAGCAGAATGTTATGTCATTTCATGTTAGTTTTTTAGTCGACATTTGGTATTTTAGAGAAAAAAAATTCTAAGATTTTTCGGAGTATAAATTCATAAAATTATGATTTAGAATCATTAAATTCACCATTTGTGTACAATCTCTGCTTTTGTATTTCGAAACAAAGTATAGTTCAAGATTCAGTCAAGTAGTTGAACTTTTAAACAAAAAGACGATTTTTCAAAGAAATTCTTGATTTTTTCAGCAAAAATGATTTTTTAGTCAGAAAAGAAAAAATAGCAACGTCAAATTATTAAATTTTCAGTCCAAAAAGACAAATTTTGTACAAAAAAAGTTGAATTTTCAAGCAGAAAATATCATTTTCATCAAAAAAAGTTAATTTTGAACCAAATAGTTGAATTTTCTAACAAACTGTTGAATTTTGAAGCCAAAAGACATATTTTCTACAAAAAAGTTGAGTTTCCATTGCAAAATTATATTTTATTGAAATATATGAATTTCCAACCAAATAGTTGAATTTTCATTTAAAAAGGATGAATATTTAAAGAAAAATGAAACACTTAGATTATGAAAAAAATGAATTTTCAACATACAAGTTGAATTTTTAATCAAAGAGAATGAATTTTTAACAACATTTTTTAATTTACAAGTCAAAAATACAAGTTTTTGGCAAAACAGTTGAATTTTCAACACAAAAATGTGAATTTTTAACAATAAAGTTAATTTTGAACCTAATAGTAGAATATTCATGCCAAGAGATGAATTTTTCTACAAAAAATTTGAAATTTCAGCCCAGAAATATGAATATTCGAACAAATAGTTGAAATTTTACCCAAGCAGTTCAATTTTAAACTAAAAAAGATGAATTCTCAACAAAAAATGTTATATTCGCTATTTCAACAAAAAAAGATTTTAATTGGAAATCAAAAACAGTTGGAGACGAATTCGCAACAAAATATTCGGGTTTTTAACAAAAAAGATTTTTGAGTGCAGAATGAAAAAAAAATTAACCAAACTGTTGAATTTTCGAACGAAAAATACAAAATTCTTACAAAATAGTTCAATTTTTATCACCAAATAGCTTAATTTTCAAGCAAAAATATGAATTCTCAATAAAAAGTTAATATTGAAAAAAGTAATTCAATTTGCAAGTACATAATAAAGTTATAAACCAAAAAGATGAATTTTCAACTAAAAAAAAAATTATTTTATAGGGCAAAGACTGTAAAGGCTGCGATAATTGAATAGGAATTTTGATTAATTTTGAAGACTTTTAAAATATGTAATAAAATTGTGGTTGTAGGAAAAAAAATATATAAAAAAATGCTGATGAAGCGTACTTAGTTTGTAAATTATTGTTATATGTCTTTGTTTTATATGTTAAAAACTGCGTATTAAATAAAATGTTTATCTTCATAATTTTGTTATTTTCGTGAATCGTAATTTTTCTAATTTCTGTTTTTTACACTGTAATCTTGTTCTAATTGACATTTTTTTTGAACATCTGAGTGCTTTCAACTGATAAAAATACAATAGAAAGCAATTTAAACGTCTAAGGAAACGAAAGCAGAAAAGTTGATTTTCCAGATTATTTAGAAAAAAAAGAGAAAAATATATGAGAATGAGGAGTCAAAGTCTATCATCTACAGATGAAAATATTTTTCAAATAATTGAAACTTGAGCATTTTTCAATTCTCTTCTTTATTTATTTATCAATATTTGATCTTTTTGAATTTTTTAAAATATATTTTCATCAGTAGAAAATGCTGAAGTGTTCGAGAGTTTTTTAATAGCTGACTAAAAAAATTTCAATAATAAAATATATTAAAAAACATAGTCAAAATTCAACAGTTTTTAAAAACAAATAAAAATGCCCTTTTAATTATTTTTCAAAATAAAATTGAACTACTGAACCGCTCTGATCCCTATTATTATTTTTTTTTTATTTTCTGTAAAAAAATGTCTGAACTCGTGCCTTAATCGTAGAAGCCTCAGTTTTCTCGTCGGACAGATTGTTTACTGCGGGTTATTTTAAATTGTAGTTAGTGTGTACCCAGAAAGTATGGCAGATTTTTTGTTCCTTGAAACATAGCTTCAGGTCTTGAGAGATTAAAATACTCTGAAACATAGCAGCAGCTCAAAACATGCAAGTTTTTTGTCATTCTCTTCTATTTTTTTTTTTCCCCCCCCCCCCCCCCTCCTCCTTTGACCTTCATTAATCTTAAAATAATCAAAATGCTTTGTATCTTATAAAGTTAAGTTTGGATTAGTCATAATGAAAAGAGGGAAGTAAATAAAAACAATTGAGCGAAAAATGGACCAAGGTAAATAAAAAAGGGAAGAACACGTGAAACCAGAGTGGAACGCAACGAGTGGGTGCAGGTGGGTGGGTGGCAAGAGGGCACGAGCAACCCTGCCACCCCAAACTCAACCCTCGGGGTGACGTTCTCCCTCTACCCTTTCTGGTTTGCCCACTCCAGTGAATATTTTCTTCCTCTTTCCTCAAGCTTCTAGTATGCGCTTTCCTGTCCGGTTTGTCTCGTTTCTCTCCACCGCATCTCTACTCTACACTCGCATCTCTACTTTACACTCGCATCTCTACACTCGCATCTCTACTCTCCACTCGCAGCATTTTAATCCGCCCGACCGACGTCACTCTGCAGGCCACCCGCCGCCCCGAATAATCAGCCCGAAATTCGTTGCGAGTCGCCGAGGCAGGCGAATTGCCGCGAAACGCAACAAAAGAAGGAGATATTAGTCGTACGGGTGATGAGGGGCGGGCGGCCGAGAGACGACCAAGAGTCCTGGGAAAGGGATTTTGATTTTGAAAAATCTCGGGTAATGGGGAACATCAAATATTTCAGAATTTTCACAAATATTTCAAGGATTTCATCAAAATTTCACTTAACAGAATATTTCAGAAAATTTCAAACCTTCCAGAAAAATTTAAAAGGTTTCACAAAGGTTTCAAAAATTGAAATGATTTCAGGAAGATTTCAAAGACTTCAAAATATTTTAATGATTTCGCAAATATTTCAAGGATTTCACAAAGATTTCGAAAGATTTAATGAAGTTTTTAAAAACTTCACAAATATTTCCAAGTCTTTAAAGTCTTCAAAAAATTTCAAAAAAGATTCAGGCTATAAGATTTCAAATATTTCGCAAAGATTTCTAAGATTGCATCAAGATTACAAAGATTTCAAAGATTTCAAAATATTTGAAAAGATTCTAATTGTTTAAAATTAATTAAAAATTTCAAATATTTCCCAAGGATTTCGAAGATTTTACAAAGATTTAAAATACTTTACAGATGTCACAGATTTCTTAGATTTCAAAGATTTGATTGATTTCACAATGATTTCTAAGGCTGTAAAACATTTCAAAAAATTTGAAATATTTCAAAAAATTTTTAAATACTTGAAAGATTTTCAAAATTTCACAAAGATTTTAAAGATTTCAAAAATATCTCATAGATTTTAAAAAGAAGTTACTCAAAAAAATATTTCAAACATTACATAAAAGCTTTGAAGTTTTTAAATTATTCAATTATTTTCACAAAAATAAATTCCAAAACATTTCAGAAAAATTTCACAAAGTTTTGTAAGACTTCACAAATATTTATAAGATTTACCTTCAAAGAATATTTCAACAAATTTCAAACTTTTCAGAAAAAAATTAAAAGGTTTCACAAAGATTTCAAACATTTAAATGATTTCAGAAAGATTTCAACGATTTCAAAGACTTGGAAATATTTTAATGATTTCACAAATATTTTAAGGGTTTCATCAAGATTTTACTTTCAAGAATATTTGAAAAAATTTCAAGATTTCACGAAAAATTCAAACATTTGAATGATTTCAAAAAGATTTCAATGGTTTCAAAGACTTCAAAATATTTCAAAGATTTCACAAATATTTCAAGGATTCCACAAAGATTTCATAAACGTTTCAGAGATTTCAAAGATTTCAAAGATTTCAAGAGATTTCAAAAGATTTCAAAAAGATTTCACAAGAATTCAAATATTTTAAAAGTTTAAAAAATATTTCAATTATTTCTCCAATATTCCGATAGATTTAATGAATTTTTCAAAAACCTTACCAAGATTTCCAAATCTTCAAAAAATTTCAAAAGATTTAGGGTACAAAATTTAAAATACCTCGCAAAGATTTCTAAGATTTCACAAAAATTACAAAGATTTCAAAGGTTTTAAAATATTTTAGAAGATTTCAAATGTTCCAAAATAATTCAAAAAATTTCAAATATTTCCCAAGAATTTCGAAGATTTTACAAAGATTTCAAAGATTTCACAAATTTCACAAAGATTTTACATATGTCACAGATTTCGGAAATTTTCAAGATTTTATTGATTTCTCAATGATTTCAAAGGCTGTAAAACATTTCAAAAGATTTCAAATATATCAAAAAATTTCAAAATACTTGAAAGATTTTCAAGATTTCACAAAGATTTTGAAGATTTCAAAAATATTTCATAGATTCCAAAAAGATTTTACTTTAGAAAATATTTCAAACATTACATGAAAGTTTTTAAGTTTTAAAGTGATTTGAAGATTTTCACAAATAATGAAAAGATTTTACAATTATTTCAAAATATTTCACAGAGATTTCGAAGCTTGTAAAACATTTCAAAACATTTCACAAATATTTCAAAATTTTCTAAAGATTTCCTCAAGCTTTCAACAATTTTTCTTCAAAATATTTGAATTTTTTTTAGATAATTGTAAAGAGTTACAAAATTTTACAAACATTTCAGAATGAATTTAAAGATTTCACAAATATTTTAAAGATTTCAAAGCCTTTAAAATATTTCCAAGATTTCAAAATTTCCACATAGATTTTGAAAATTTCACAAACGTTTTTAAGATTTCACTTCAAATAATTTTTTTTTAAATGTCAAATCTTTTAGAAAAAATTAAAATGATTATACAAAGATGTCAAAAATTTGAAAGATTTCAGAAAGATTTCAATGAATTTGAAGACTTCAAAATATTTGGAAAATTTCACAAATATTTGAAGGATTTCATCAAGATTTTACCTTCAAGAATATTTCAAATAATTTCAAACTTTTCAGAAAAAATTAAAAGATTTCACAAAAATTTTGAAAATTGGAATTATTTCAGGAAGATTTCAAAGAATTCAAAATATTTTGAAGATTTCGCAAATATTTCAAGGATTTTATAAAGATTCAACTTGGAAAAATATTTGAAAATATTATAAAAATTGCACAAAGATTTCAAAGATTTCACAAAGATTTCACAAATATTTCAGAAGCTTCAAAATATTCCGAAAAATTTTAACGATTTTACAAAGATTTCAAAATTTCAAAAATTTGTTGAAAAGATTCAGACTACAAAAGTTTTAAATACTTCGCAAAGATGTCTAAGATTTTACAAAGATTTCAAAGATTTCACAAATGTCACAGATTTCGAAGATTTCAAAGATTTTGTTGATTTCACAATTATTTCAAAGGCTGTAAAATATTTCAAAGTATTTTAAATATTTCAAAAAACTTGAAAATACTTGAAAGATTTTTAAGATTTCATAAAGGTTTTAAAGATTTCAAAATATTTAATAGATTTCAAAAAGATCCCACTTCAAAAAGTATTTTAAACATTACAGAAAAGTTTTAAATTGTATTAAACATTTTCATACATATGTCAAAGATTTCAAAAAGCTTTCAAAAATATTTCATAGATTCAAAAAAGACTTCACTTCAATAAATATTTCGAAATATTGAAGACATTTCAGAAAAATTTCACAGAGATTTTCAAGATTTCACAAATATTTCACAGATTTTAATGATGTAACGGAGATTTTACAAAGATTTCAAAGCTTGTAAAACATTTCAAAAGATTTAAAATATTTCAAAAGACTTCAAAATTTAAAAAAAAATTCCTAAGAATTGAAATGAATAAAAAAATGTCCACATAGGTTTCGAAGATTTCACAAATATTTCAAAGATTTCGCTTCGAAGAATATTTTAAATATTTCAGAGAGATTTCAAAGAATTTAATGGATTTCGACAGATTTCTTAAAGCTTTCAACAATTTCTCTCCAAAATATTTGAAATTTTTTGTTAGATAATTCTAAAGAATCACAACATTTCAAAAATTTTACAAAAATTTCACAATGGTTTCGAAGATTTCAAACCTTTCAGAAAGTTTTCAAACCTTTCAGAAAGATTTCATAGATTTCAATAGATTTCAATAGATTTCAAAAAGATTTCAAAGATTTGACAGACTTGAAAGATTTCACAAAGAATACAAAGATTTTGAAGGCTTTGAAATGTGTCAAAAGATTTCAAGTATTTCAAAAAACTTAAGAGTATTTCAAAAATTTTAAGGATTTCATAAATATTCCAAATATTCAATCAACATTTCATTGATGACATACATTTAGAAGATTTGAATGATTACTCAAAGATTTTGAAGATTTTAAAGATTTTAAAGATTTGAAAAAGATTTAAAAGTATTCAAGAAGATTTTGAAGATTTCAGAAGAGTTCACGAACAAGTTTGAAAGGATCGATTATTTTTTGTTCTTTTTTTAATGTTCTCAAAACTCATGTGGAGTCACGTAATCATAATATTTGTATGAGTAATTTCATTGTACTTAACAGTAAAGAATTTCCAAAAAATTTGTCAAATACCATAATTTTCAAGAAATTCCATAGTTACCAGCAAGTGTCAGAAATTACTTGAGCTTTTCCGTAATTTCAAAAATTTTACTTCCCTAGAAACTTAACCTGGAAACCTGGGAATACCCGGAAATGACCTGGAATTTTTCAAGTCTCAAAACCCCTAAAAATCCTTAGAATTACCTCGAATTTAATTTGGAAGCCTACTTTTTTTAGTGAGAACATTTTTTGAAGATCTTTATCTTTTAATCACTGAACTACTTTAAAATGTTTGCTACCCTGAATTCATGCTTCCTAAACTACTCAGCTCAACCTAAAATTTTACATAATTGAAAGTTCACATAATTTCAGCACTAACTGAAATTCCAAGATTTCACAAATGATTCAGAATTTCAAGTTATCTCATTTAAGAAAATCTTAAGATAGACATCAAAACCAGATTTGATCTTCTCATAAATTCCACTTATTGGATGAATGCTCCCATTTGTAGTCCACACACTTAACTCCACTTGCTGAAAAATTGACGCTTATCATCGAAACAAAATTGAAATTTACAACTCATTAAATCTGACACTCTCGGCCAGCTAATTAATTTTTTGCCACTCGCAACACCTTTAATCAGCCCAATTAAAATGTGGCATCAAAGTATACTCGTATCAGCAGCTTTCCTTGCTCTTGGAATAAACGTGTCACGATTGCAACTTTCACATTAATTTTGACAATCCTGTATAATTATTATGTATCGCGAGAGGCGATTCGCTCGAACGATCGTGCGCTAATGAAGCAAGATTCGCGGCGCGAGTAATAAAGAAAAGGACGTGGCTCGACGCCTGCAACTCGGCCTGTCTACTGTCAAGTCTTGACGGCTGCCCTTCTCTCTTCTTAGATTCCTCTTGCAAGCCACTCGAGTAATCGCCGCAAGGCCAGTGATTCGTGCGCAAGAGCGAGCATTGACTCCAAAGAGCAGATTGCGCCCGTCCGTCCGTCTGTATGTCTGTCTGTCCATCTGTCTGTCTGTCTTTCCTGGCTGCATAAGAGCGTCGATTCTCTCTTTCGCGCTTTGCCCTTAATGTCAGTGATAAATTCCAACTTCGTGTTCACGGAATACAGAAGCGCGATTTAGCAGCATAAATACGAAAACCTCAGCTCTCCTCACTCGGCCTTTCACGCTTTTCAAATCCCGTTAATGTAATCATTAGCGGCGTTTCTAACTTGATATTTACCTTATGTCTACACACTTTCGTAAATTACAATCCTTCTCTGCACGTCTTTATTTATTTGCTTTGCAAAGTAGCTGCCTTTGCTTGTTTCGTGTCTTAGGCAGTCACACCCAATCTGCGCACCTTCACTGAATCCGGACACCTTCACAAAATCCGGACACCTTCACAAAATCCGGACACCTTCACAAAATCCGGACACCTTCACCTAATCCGGACACCTTCACCTAATCAGGACAGCTTTTCCGGATCCGGACACCTTCACCAAATCCGGATACCTTCACCAAATCCGGATACCTTCACCGAGTTAGATTTCAGTCAATTTGTTGTTTCCAATTCTGAAAATTTTTCCACTCTTTTCCACTCTGCCATCCGGCTACCTCCACTAGCCAGGCTGTTGAGAAGACATGGTCAGGTTAGGGTGGATGAAACGGTTCTTCTGATGTCATCAGTTAGATGTCCCTTTGCAAAGAGAAGCACATAAGAGAAGTTTCATTGCTACCGGCACAGGGATCGAACCCCAGGCCTTCTGCTCGGAAGCCTGACCCACGAGGACTCTTATCGTTGATAACCTATTGAGAGTGAAAATCACTTTTATACTTTAGACTTCACAATACTTTCTCTATTTCACCATTTTCAAAAGAATTTTTCTTTTTTCCCCTGTTTCCAAAAAACTTCACCGTTTTCTCGTTCTTTTTTAACCTAATGTGAACTGAGTTAATAGAAACTAATACGAAAATCCAAGTATTTTTGATTAAAAGTTTTGTTGTTGTAAAATCAACTATTATCTTTTTGGTTTAGAATTCATCTCGTTTGTTTATATATTTCACTATTTGGTTGAAAATTCAATTATTTTTTGAATGCCAGTATTTTGTTGAAAAATTATATTTTTCTTCAAAAATGCAACTAATTGGTTGAAAGTTCTACTATATTACTGAAAATGAATTTTTTTGGTTCAACATTCATCTATTTGGTGGAAAATTAATCCTTTTTAGTAAAAATTTGTACTATTAGTTTGAAAATTAATGTATTTTTTTTTTAAATTAACATAATTTTTGAAAATTTGTCCTTTTTGGTAGAAAAGTAATATTCTTGGTGAAAAAAATCGTCTGTTTCATTAAAAAATTCAAATATTTCGTTAAATATCAAACTCTTTTGTTGACAGTTCAATTTTTTGTAGAAAATGTATAATTTAAGTTAGAAATTCAGCTCGTTGGTTAAAAATGTTAATGTTTTCTTGAAAATTCATTTTTTTTTGTCGGAAATTAAATTTTCCAAGTAAAAATATCATGTTTCTTCTAATTTTGTCCTTCTTGATAAGAAATTAATCTTTTTGGTGAAAAATTCATTTTGTTTGCTAAAAATGCAACTGTTTGGTTGAAACTGAATTTGCATTAGTTGAGGATTCAACTATTTTTTTTCAAACTCGCATTTTTTGGGATAATTCAATTTTTTTTATTTTAAATAACAACTTTGTTGTTGGTAAAATTATTTACTTGTTTTAGAGTCGAACTATATAGTAAATAATTTTTTTTCATGGAGATTTATTATTTTAGTTGAAAATTCTACTAATTGTTTGAAAATTTAATTATTTCTTTAAAATTTCATCTTTTTCGTCAAGAATCAAATTTTTTATTGAAAAGTTGTCTTTTAGGTTTGAAAATTCAACAATTTGGTAGAAAATTAATGTGTTTGGTTGAAAATTCATCTTTTTGGTTAGAAAAATAGTCTTTTTTATTTTGAAAATTGATCTTTCTGGTTGAGCATCCGTATTTTTTTAAGAATCAATAAATTTTCATTGAATTCAGCCGATTTAAAATTCGCTTTTTTGTTGTAAAGTAATTTTAAAGCTGAAAATTGCACGATTTCATTTTTGGTTAAAAACTGATTTTTTAGTTGAAAATTTAACTATTTAGTTGAAAATTGATGTATTTCGTTGAAAATTCATCTTTTCGGTTGAAAATTTGTTTAAAAATGCAACTGTTTTTGATTGCATTTTATTTTATTTTTTTCTAATTTTCGGCCCTTTTGTCTGGAATGCATTGTTGTTGATTCAAAATCCAACTTTGATGGTCAAAATGTATAATTTTGTTAAAATTTCGTCCTTTCGGATTAGGTTTTCATATCCTTTTTTTCGTTTTTTCGTCCTTTTATGGTAGAAAAATCATCTTCCTTGGTTGAAAATTCATCTTTCTTGGTTGAAAATTTACTTTTTTGTTGATATTTCAACTTTCATTGAAAAAATTCTTCTCTTTGGTATGAAGATTTAACTATTTGGTTGAAAGTTAAACTATTCAGTTTAAAATTTCTTGTCATTACCAGGGTTTTTTTTCAAAGTTATTGTTCTTCCAGTTGAAAATTCGTCTTTCGGGTTTGAAAATTCATCACATTTGGTTGAAAATCCTTCGTTGGTATGAAATTAAACTATTTAGTTGAAAATGTCATATAATTACTAAACTTGAAATCCGCTTTTAGCCAATGGCCAAGTTACATCCTGGGTCAGGGACTAGGGAGGAATGAAAAAATACGATTTTCAAGGCTGAAGGGGGGGGGGGTGAAGTAGCCCAAAATTGCTAACGTAGTTTGTGGACGGCCGCTGATAAGATTCTTAATGATCATCAATATTTAAGCGAATGCAGTTCTAGATCCAAAATTCAATGACCAATCAGGAAACCTAATGTCAGGTTCGGTAGGCTCGAATTTGTGGACACGCGACTGTGCAGTCTCAGGATGCGTTTATTTCGTGCTCGGCTGTCACAAGCTTGGAGGCCTGGAATGAGTGGAATGAGTGCCTGCCACTCAAGGATCCATCAGTGAACGAACAGATGGACGGATTGACTGACGGGTAGTAAAGCAGGACTACATGACACGGTCTCTGCAAGTGGTACAGCGTGCAGTGCAGAGCAACTTGACAGGCACGACCAGATGCGATGTGCTTATGAAATGCCATACGCATGGTTACATACGCTTCACATAAAACGCTTGGGCCGACCTCCGCGATGCGACTTGACGCGTTATTTCGCTTTTTACTCACTCACCACGTCGCTCGCTACTTTATCGATGTGTTTCTTAATCGACGTCGAAACACGCCCCACGATTCAGAGAAGCTTTTACGCGAACGTTGAGACTGAGAGGAAATAATTCTGAACTTTGAGTGTGAAATCAAATCGCCCGGACGTTGGAGACGGAGACTCCGAGTGAGGGTTTTTTTTTGCAACATGGAGGTATCGAAATACCAAGAAAATATAATTGTCCAGGGATGGGGAACTTTTTATCTTGTCGCGAAGGAATTAGAACGAGTAGCGAGTAAGGCCTGGTCGAAGGTAGTGAGAGGTTAGGTTCGGAGGTCCTTCGAGCTGGTGAGCGATGGTGGGTCGTTTCACCGGACACATCGGTAAATAACGAGCGACGGCTAAAAGAAAAATTCGTCGGTGCTTACGGGCGCATAAAAGGAGCCGGGTGCGAGAGGGGGGGGGGGGGAGGGGAAAAAGGAGAAGGTGAGATGGTAGACACTGGGGTGTATAGGGACAGCGGGGAGGAGGAATGAAAAGAAGCAGCGACCACTTGATCACGAAGCTACGGCATTCGCGTGTCTGGCAAGATTTATGCGAGAACGAGTGATAAGGAATAATACAGTCCACCTCCACCTGCTAGCGGGCGTCCCTACACTTTTTTCGTCCACGTCCACTCTCCACTCCATAGGGTTACCGCTTCTTTTCTACCACAGGACATTCCCATTTTTAATTCTCCACGGGGCTAACTAATCTCGTCAGCGATCTTATCTCTGACTTTACCCACAAGTGTCCTCTGCTAGCCACATCAAAGCTTTTACACTCTTATGGTCTTAATCCATCTGAGTAATTTGTAACTTGCAGAATTAGTCAAGATGGCATTTGATCAAAACTTGATGAATCTTAAGAGCCGGATGAAACTGAACAGCCTGAACCGGATTACTCGGTCCAATTTGCTCTTCGAGTTTGGTGCCACAAATCAATATGAAGTCCGCTTCAACGATGAAGTTGGTTGATTCGCAGGGAAAGATTAATGAATTCCTATGCACGGAGAGACTCGCGGGGTCACTGCCTTTCGTTTTTTCTGATCTAGATGATTCCCGTTGCGAAAGACGGAAAGTGATGGAGGAGTTGAGGAAGACGGAGAATGTAACCTCGATCTCGTTTTTTCTCTCGCACTCGCTATGCTGCAATTAATATCCTTCTCGCGACGACCCCGATCCGATGATGCTGCTGCTGATGCACCTGGTTCTCATCGCCCAAGATCTCATCAGCCAAGACAAGATACAGAGTAGATTTGAAATCGGAACGACACCAGAGTATTTCGGTATGGGTTCAATGATCTACCACCAATTCTGTCTTCTTATCCGATTTCATTTTTTTTCTGATGCAACTTGTAACTGAGCTGGTCAGTGGCAACGGAAGTGGTAGCTGAAAGCTATAGGATCGATTCCAGAACCACGTTGATTTTTATTAACAAATTTGCTGGGTTAATTATCATCAAACATGTGTGAGTGAATATTTCATTTCAGGCTGATGGACATGGAATACGAAGGAACTTTAAATGTTGGGTTGCAAAGAGAAGGAAAGGGTGGCGAAGAGCGAATGAAGAGTTGATGCGGGAGAGGGGTTGGAGGTGGACGAGGAGGATAAGCAAAGAGGAGAGCGAGGACTGTCCGTTCTATCCATCACATCGCCAGCGTCAGCTTATCGTTCTGACACTTTTCGAGTTATTCCGGTCGTGCATCCCTCCTTCGTCTTCATCGATAAGTGACAGCGTCCATCTCACATATGCGGATTCTTGTGTCTGTGTGCCGCGATATAAACACATCGAGACATCGAGTGCGCAACCCGTCGCATCGTCTACTCGACTAGTTTGGCCAGTGTCGATCAAATTTCCGAGGCCGAGATTATTCAAGGCCGACCAGTGAGACAAAGCTTGCTGGTCCACTGACTGAAGGCTCACACTTTTCAAACACGCTTGCCGCACATTACCATATGCCTAGAAATCAATATAGATACTAATACCGTAAGATGGGGAAAGCGGAACACATGCAATCTGGAATTTCGCGAATTATATTGCATTTTCTGATTGAGAAGCGGCTGGGAACCCTTCAGGGTAAAGTGTGGTACACGGGATATTTATATTCTATCAATATTTTCCATCAGAACGTAGTTTTTGAGGAGGTATTTAAATCCATGCAAAGCTTTTTGTATTGGAAAAGTCTCGTGTGACCCCGACCACGCGCATCATTCGATTAATAATTCAATCATCGTACTCGATTGGATTACCTTTTGGGGAAAAAATACATTCGCGTTTGAACGAGGGAAGAGGGTGAGGGGACAGTGGGACAAAATCACGCCACATCATTACGAGCGCTGCAGGCACTCATTTTATATCGAATTATTTCCATTTTATATGGCGCTTTTGATCGGCGAAAATGACGACTCTCAAATGAGTTTGTGTGTGTGAGGATATAACGCGGGTGCAATCGCCCGCACGCGACATTTCGTATTCGTTCTGTGAATCCGACCGAGGTCGACCAAGTTAATTATCATCGGGACTGCCCTCGCGTCGCTGCTAATGGACTTCTTCCATCGCTGAAACACCAAACGAGTGGCCTATTTATTCGCACTCGTTCAATTATTAAATTCGACATTCGCGTGGATCACTCGCCAGAGAAATGTTCTGTAATTTTTATGAATTAGTGCTCAAGACCTGGAACGTGTTATCGAGAAACGTTAATTCTATTAGGTTTTAATGAACCAGTATAGAATGCAGTATATTATCAAATAGTATAGAAGAATAATCCAAAAAGTCTGTATTACTTCGTAGATATCAATATTGGGTAATAATTTCTAGTTATAACCAACAATAAACGATGGATTTTTTAATGCATTTTGGTGATTATCGGGCGATAATTAACGTAGGGACGCACTCGTTATGGGCAATTATTAGGTGCGGTAAAAATTTGCGCGAAGAGAGTGTGTGGTGTGTTGAAATACAAACATTCCACTGGCAACGAATCGGGTAATGTTCGGTACGGTCGACCGCGTCGAGCAGCGGTAATTAAATTGAATGAAATTACGAACGATTAATGGCTCTCGGGGTCAGCCGGAAATCTGTCGAGGTACGCGTGAAAAATTTTCGCTTCCCATTAAAATATTACACGGTACTTGCCACTCGTCCAAGACTGGAAACTGCTAATCAGTTTCCACTGAAACCTCCGTGTTGAAACATTCAAGATATATTATTCGGTTATAAGATTCCTGATACGTTCTCACCAGGATCTCCTTGGTCACTGACAAACCGATATGGACACTTCCGGGTGACTGGGCATGGACATACATAACTTGTTGGGCCAGTGAAACGCAACAGGTTATGGGCCAGTTATAGTCTTTCAATTCATCTCTCGAGATACTACATTCCAATTATATGCTATATAGGTCCCGGAAGAAGTCCAGACGACTGGTGTTTGTTGGATCTGCAGATGTATAGGATTATGTATGTTAATGCAGACGTCGCGATGGTCGGTTGTATACATGGCGCGGCGACATCCCTCTGATGAAGTTGACCCGCGACATGTAATAAGGGTTGCGAGAGGCGATGTGTACGGACGTACTGAGAGAAAAGTAGGGTGGCTGGGGTGTGGGGATGGACGGTCGCTGTGTGAGGAAGGAAGAGATTGGGGTGGCGGGGAGTTGGTTGGTGAGGTTGACAAGCAGGGCGGACCTGTCGGGAGCGGGTTGAGGCTGGAAGCGGACGTGACACGACCGTCTTGTGA